>VXBO01014877.1:217152-228537 GCA_013400135.1 Rhinoptilus africanus | reverse complement strand
CAGGCTGCAATTAAAACGTAGCATGGTTTGGGGTTTTATTCCCCGACGCCACTAGATGGTATTTCATCAGCAAATGAAAGCTAAGACAGTGTAAATATTTTCCCCACAACGGTAATGATAAAGGTTATACTTCATAACTCTGCTTTGTGCTTTAACACTTAGCCCTTTGGAAAATATTTTACGTTAAATCACTACGCAGATAACTAAAAAGAGCGTGTCAGGCAGAAGGGTTATACCCGCTCCAGGCCACAGGAATGGCCTTGCTCTGCCCGAGTTTCCCGTTTTCGGCGCTCCCTCACCCACCCGTAACCGTGCTGCCCTCACCTGCCCGGCCCCTCCGCCGGCGTACCCACGGACGCTTCTACCCAACGGGGATCTCGGAGCATCCCTACGTGGTGCCGCAGAGACCCCGGGACGGTGCATCTTTAACGGCGGGGAAGGCTGTGGGGCTGCTGTGGTCTTTGCCCAGGGTTTTCAGCAACGTCATGGCAGAGAGAAGACCAGAATAAAGCCCTTCTATGGCCACAGAAGTCCTCCCTGTGCTGTCACTTGCTCTCCACGTGCATATTAACACACTCGGGAAACTCCCTGAGGTATCCGGGGGCTACACACCACCTAAAGGAGCAGATATTGGGTAATAAGCCCCAACTAATGGAAGTGAGTAAGAGTGAGATGCGAGGACCTCACCGATGTTCACCACGGAGCGGCTGGCGTCAGTCGTGGCATTTGAGAAAACACTCGCAGGACCAGAGCATTCGTTCTGTTTTCAGCCCCTTTTGTGTAAATCCAAGGAAGACGTTAAGCTACACACTGATGTGCAGAGATCCCTTCTTCAGGCCATCGGTGAAGAGGGTCGTTCTCAGGAGGAACGTCTCTATTTTCATCCGCTTGAAAACTTTCAAACATGAAAGGAAAATAGGTCACCAAATCCTGACTCTCCATACACTTTCCTACACGCTAACACTTAATGGTCTTCCTCGTGGGATACAGAGGCAGTATCGTACTCAAAGCCCTGACAGGAGTCACTCATATGCACAATTAAAATTAATTATGTAGCTATAGAGATGTCCCTGAGCCTTGCTAATAGAGAAATAATTCAATTTGACGGTCATCTTCATTTCTGTCTTAACCACAGCATGTAAGATTGGAAATACATGTGTTTCACTTCAGTTAATTACTCTGGGCACAAACGCAAATCCATGTGCTTCACGATTAATTACTCAGAGCTCAGTGAACTTGGCAGGGACTCCACCATAGCCAACAAACCCCTTTTCTCCACAATTTGGCCCTTGATTTCCCCGCGCCTGGTTGGGAGCCCCCACCTAGGGGGTGGTGGGCAGGGGGCTTTTTGGTGTGCTGGGGGCCGGGGCCAGGGGATGTGCGGCTGGGGAGGAGGTCAGGCGAGGGAAGGCGCCTGCCTTCCCCCCTCACCGCCACCTCTCACCTCACCCGAAGATGAAATACCTGGCCAGAGGGAGCCCGCGTCTGGCCAAGCGCAGCTGCTCTCATCTCCTCCCGTAGGAGAAGAAAGCCTTGGCACCAGCGAGGAGCTGGAATCAAAGCCTCTTAAGTCCCTCCAGCAGAAGCTCTGGGTGGGAGCCGGCCCAGGGGAGCCGCAGCTCTAGAGAAATGCCGTCACCTCCCCGGGCTGCCCTCAGCTCCTGCCCTCCAGGAACAACCCCGTCCAGCCGGGAGGGTCCCACATACATCGAGAGCGACGTTTGCACGGTCTCCTTTGGCTATTTCTGTGGCGTGCAGCCTGCCAAGGCCTCCTGGGCGAGCTGCCTCCTCTCCCGGGCTTGCTCAGCGCAGGACAGGGCAAGCCGGAGGTGGGAGAGGAGGAATTAAAGAACAACTTTCTAGCAGCAGGGGGATACAGCCATGGGAATGGATGAATCGCCTACGGAGGTTGCGGTGCCTGTGGTGTTGGCATTTTCTAAGCTTGGAGAACCTTCTCAGGAAGGACCGAAGCAGCATCTGCAAGTCTCAGGACAGATCCAGCCATCTTCAGGAGTCTCCTCTGGCCAAGCTTGCTGCAGTTCCCAGGGGGTTTATACCTCGCCGGCACTCAGACGCTCCCTGAGGCACCAATGACCAATATAAGAATTTACGACCCATCCAGGAATTTATTTTAGACGCTGATGAAGTCTGAGTCGAAATTAAGTCCCGTTTTGCGAATGACAGCGATCAGGACATTACAGGATCTGCAGTGGAAGTTCGGCAGATCCCATTCAGAAGACACGAGCTGCTGCATTATGTTTATTTTGAATTCAGAGGCTTGTGCTTAGCGACAGGTTGCCTGTGTCCATCTGTAGCTTGTTTTTTGTTTTCATCCATGCTGCACATTTGTGTGACAAGACGTGGGCATGTTCAGCGTGGAACAAACCCGCTTGCTTTTCACCTCCAGTCTGCCCACAGGGAAAGCTTGGCAGATCCCAAGCCTGGCAGCATCTTCCCCAGAGGCACCTGCTGAAGCTCAGCATCCCCATCCACCGCCCCAGGAGCGGGCTCTGCCCTCTGCAGAAAGCCTCTTCGGGCCAGCAGCAGAAAGCCCCCTGAGCCCCGATGCTCCAAGAGAGACGGGATATCCTGATATTTCAGCTATAAAAGCCATTATTCCACTCTGCTTCCCACGGCCCCGCCTGCGGAGCGGAGGATGGCTTTACCACTGTTATTTAACAGCTGGGTCCACAGGCAAAGGACATTTGGGCATTAAACCAAATCAGCCTCCTTCAGGCTTGGGAGATCCCTTAACCGGGGCTTTATACACCCCACGTGCAGCCTCATCCCAGCGCTAATTCAGCGGGCAAAGCGCAGGGTTCACGTCTGCCAAACCTCACATCGCTCTTCCCATTGACTCCGGTACCCTCCCTGCAGGCCCGTATTAATTTGGTCAGTTAATTAAGTGTCCTAATTTTTTTCCCCCCTACTGAGGCCTGTCCTAGCATTTAGGAGAAGCGTTTAAATGTCCTGATGGCCCTTCCCTGGGTACCCCCAGCTATTTAAACCTCAGGCTGCCACAAGCGGCCCCCAGGAGAGAGGATGGGGAGACCAGGCTGGTTTCTGCAGCAGATTTGGGGATTATCACAGCCCTCGGAGCAAACTCAGAAGTACACGTGCACACAGTTAACCAACAAGTATGTTTCCGTAACAGCAGAGCATCTTTGCCATTAGCTGAAAGAAAAAAAAAAAAAAAAAGCGATGATTTTTAAAGCAAGTTCTTTAAGGAAGGGAAATGATCCATTTATACAATTTCAATGATAAAACAAGGAAGGAGTTCTGCCTAGTCTCAAAAATAAGCAAGAGGTTACAGGATGCTGCTGCCCCCCCCGAGCCAGCTGCCGTGCGGCACCTCCTGCCTGAATTCTGGCTGTCCTTTGCCTGCTCCCTCCTCTGTGGAGAGGGGCTCCCCGGGAGGGCTCTAGAAACGCGGGGCTGGCCGCCGCCCGCCGCATCCCCGGCGAGGCAGAGACTCACGCTTCCCCCCCAAAAGCCGAGCCCCAGACACCCCTTCCGTGGGCGCCAAGCGCCGCAGTCAGATGGGAACGTAGGAGACCCAGAAGCTGTGCCAAGGCTCTGGCTGGGGCGGGGGAAGGAAAAGCAAAAGCGTCTCCCAGGCGGAGCAGCCTTTCCGTGCAGGCTGGCCGGCAGCTGAGGGTCGCTGGTGGGCCCTGGACCAGCCCCTGAGCACCCCAAATCCCGCAGAGCGAGGAGCCAGGCAGGCAGCTCTTCGCCAGCGGCCGGCCTCCAGCGCATGGGTTTCTCCTTCTGCAACGTGCGCTTTTTTTAGGAAAACCTTAAAAGAAGCAGAAATCTCTCTCCCTGAGCACAGAAGCTGACGCTTTTGAGGCTCTTCTCTAACTAAATTTAGATTTTCACAATAATTCAGCTAAGGGGAAAACAAAGGAAACCTCGATGGCAGCAAATTTGTAGGCTAAACTTTACCCTTCGGGGCAGCACAGCCGGCAGGGGCTGCAGCCCGGGCTCCCCGGGAAGGCGAGCAGGAGGAGAGCCAGGGAAGCAGCCGACACCAAAAGAAAGGTCTGGCAGGATGAGACCCAACGTTAGAGGAAGCCCACCCCACGTGCACCAATGCTATAGCACCGGTATTTCCAGAAGTCCCCTGGGAAACAGGAAAGTGAGCGAGAACAGATGAAAAGAGAAACGGCTGGTTATTTTTACAGTGCGTCCCTGCCCTGCTCAGGCCACGGGAGAGCTTCCAGCCCGCTCCTGCCGCGGGAACTACATGCAGGCTCTGCTTGGACACCACCTGGCAAAGCCCACGTCTACCCTCAGCTTTGCCCTGCGCTGCCACATAACCTGGAGCAATCCCCCTCCTCCCCACCTAACCCTGCTTCAGCAGGGGCGTCCTCAAAGGAGAGACCTTTTTTGGTGCATGCAGCACCTGGGATAACAGGGCCAGGGAACATCATCTCAGACACGACGTTTTCTGTAATAATAACAATGCCTGGCCCTCACCCACAGCTCTGACAGCTTGGCCAGGAATCCAGTTTATATGTTGGCATCCTGATCGCTCCTACCCTTATCACAGAGAGCTGCTCCCTTTGATCCGCACACAGCGGGAGGCTCCAGTGATTTCAGAGGCCCCCGGCAAACTCCGGGGATCTATGACCTTGTTAGCACAAGTGAGGCTTTTCCACCCAGACTGCGCCGGGGCTGCGCCGGGGCTCTGTGGGGCACAGAGGCGAGTGCTCTGCTGCAGAACGCCGGGCACGCGGGGCAAGCGGCCTCTTTACACGCAAGGTAAGAGAAAAAGACAAACTAGCACAAACAAGGAATATTATTGTCCTGATTTATATTCTTCTCGCTCCAGGAGACTGAAAAAACTGAAAGCTGGGCACCTTCAGCTGGGAAAAGTGTGAACGTGAGCCCTAAACACTGAAACATTGGCGAGAAGAGAGGTGGGGATATGATAGACTCTAATATCTTTTTCTGGTTTTTAATCTCTTGCTGCTTGATCACTGACACCTTGGCTTTGTGCTGCCTTTTTTTATTTTAAAATTGGCCTCAGTTGTACATACTGGTTCATGACAAAAGGTGCTACTAGTTTTCCTCTGCACGCGGAGTCCGACGCTGCCCGTAGCCTGAACCACCCCGCGAAGGGCAGCCCCCCCAGCGCGTTTGGTTCGGCACAAGCAGGCAGGTCTCCTCGCTCCAGTCGCGACTGAGAGGGAGCAGCCATCAGCCATGTATTTCCCCTCCCCAGTGTGCTGTGAGTACCACCAAGGGGGCTGAGATTTTGGAAGCGGCACTCAAGAGCCTCAGTTCATGGCCTTGCCCTGACAAGGGAAGTCCTGAATTCTTAAAAGTTGGGGGTTTTTTGTGTGTGGGTGTTGTTTCTTCTTCTTTTTTTTTTTTTTTTGCCTAAGATGGTAGACTGAACCCCGAGTTTTAAGAGTTTCGGACATTATTAACCTCCATTTGCAAACGGTACGAGCCGAGAGGAGACTTGCTGCAGGCATCAGGTTTCCATTCCCGCGCGCTCAGAGCTTTTCCTGCTAAGTTTACAGTGCGAGTGCAGATGGGCTGTTTAAAGGCTTTCAGCTTTGCAACTTTGGCTTTCATCATCCCCCTCAAATCCACATTCAAATGTAATGATCCGGCAATTAGAAAAAAGTAGGACACGTCAATAACATGCTTGTGAGATCAGCCATCCTACTCACGGGAGCAACCCTTGCAAGGATGCATGGCACACTGACGGGCGTCCCTGCTGTCCTGGGCATCTTTTTTCAGTCCCAGGAAATAAAAATAAATACAAATCTCAAATTGTGCTTTTGAAACGCCATGCTCAGTCTGTGGGGGGACAGCAGGGGCTGTGTGTAAGCAGTGTCCCTTCACGCTGCTGAGCTGGGGTGGGACTTCCAGGGCACACGGGAAGTTATTATTGGATTTTCCGGGAAGTGCAGGACTGAAGCTTGGGCTATTGAGCCCAGCCAAGCCCAGCTCACTTGCCGAAGCGGGTTTTGTTCACTCCTGCCCATGGAAAGCGGGGAGTGAGCACCAGCCTGTGAAAAAATAAATCAATCCCCTCCCTCCTTTCACCCAACCTGTTCCACTTGTCGGGATGCTCTCCCTTCTCCTCCCGTGCCCAACCCACTGTGCAATTCTCACTTCAAAGGCTGCTCTTTCTGAGCCCACTCCCAACACTACACATGCTTTGAAGTGCCTGGGCCTCATCTTCCTCACCAGCACGGCGGTTATCAATGGAGCCTGAGGAGAGAAAGCTGCTTTGTGGGCAATTCTGCCCCTGGAGCCGCTGCCCTCTCCCCATTTTCCTGCCGCACCTTGTTAAATACCTGCAGGAAATTGCCTGCGTCCCTCGGGTCCAGCTCTCCAGTGCCTTACACAAATGTGGAATGAGGATTAAAAAAAGTTATTAGCCTAACCTGGCTGTGTTTTCCACCTGCCCGCTCTGGTAGAAGGGACTGCAGGAGGTGTAGGGCAACAGACCCAAGGTGCAGCTCTCACTTTATGTAGTTTCAATCAACGAGAGCCAGAAACCTCTTAAAAAAGGTAACCCTGGCTGAGGCCCCGCGCAAAACCCCACTGCAAGAGGCATTAAGACTCACTCTGAGCTCTGGCACTGCTCCTGCGGCAACGCTGAATGCTAAAGCAATGTTTTATAGGTAGTAATTTTGCAAACATATCTTCTGCTGCCTACAGAAGTAGCACATCCCTCATCCTCCCACACAATCCAATGGCTGGTGTAATTAAACTGAAGCCAGACTCAACTAATTTGACAATCAAGCAGCTCAGATTTAAAATATTCTCTTGAAAAAAAAAAAATATGCACTTTGCTGTTAAGAAGCAGCCCATATGTTTATGTATGGATAATGAGCCTTGCTGGCAAGGATAATTAAGTCTCCTGTAAGCATCTGTGGTCATTCTCCACCCGCATTTCCGAGGGCGGCTGCCTGGCAAATATTTGCCGTTCTCTAAGGGAAGTGTACCGTCCCTTGAACTTGCCTCTTGTGGCTGCTACAGGAATTCTATAGAAGACTATTCCTTGCCATTTTCCTGACGCATGTTCCTATCTCAAAGGAGGACAGCACTTAACACCTAAAGTTAAGTATATTTTACCTTTATTCTCCTTTTGCACCGTGTTTCTGCCTTGAACCTAGCCTGCATTTGGTTATAAAACAAGCACAACCTAAACGACTGGATTGCCAAGTACAATGACAATAGATCTGGGAGCAATTCCTTTCACTCAGCTTCTCCCCGTGCCAGTGAAGCGGCTCAGGGGGTTTTGTCGGTGTGGAAATTCAGCGAGAGGCTGATGGGAGCTTTCTCCTTGTCCAGTGGGGCTGGACGGGGCCAGCCTTGCTTCAGGGACAAGAGCTCCAAAGCCGATCAGGTTACATCACCCATCTTCCCGGCCAAAAATGACCACACTTCTGCATATTTATGAGATTTTTCAGCCTTCCAAGTGGGAAGCTCTTTTTCCTAGCCTGGAAAAGAATTATATTGGACTTTATTCCAGCATCCAACTTACAAGCAGCCCAAGCATGATGCTTTTTGCTGCCAGGTGGGCCAGGCTTCTTGCAGGCTCCGAGCCGCCACAGGCACCGTGGGACAGACAAGGGCAGGGGTCCCCCTGCCCCTGCAGCCACATGCAGGAGGGTCTCCGTGCCCGGTTTCCCTGGGAAAGGTGGCAGAAGCCTTGTCACATTTAGCCCAGCAGGATGCATTAGCGACATCCGATTTGTTTTTTTAAAAACAAAACTTTCCCTGCAGCTAGATGGAGGCATGATGGAGTATTAGTGTGCGCTGGGGCTTTGCTCAGGCTGGAGCTACTTCTGACACCTCTCTCCGTGCGGGGAGTTTGCCGGGCTCTTGGCCTTCCCAGTCATCCATTCCCACTCGCTCTCGCCCTAGGCGTGCCACAGGACTGCGCTGAAAGAGCTCACCTGGCAAAGATGAGGCACAGGTAGAAAATTTTACACTGTGTTGTTTTATCATGGTGGGAGCCAGCGATAGGAAGGTGTTATCTTAGGAGCCAGCCCCACCTTCGCAGGGCCAGCGATCCCCAGTTACCAGGCTACAGCCATACCTGACCCAGTGGCTACCAGAGCAGCTGGACAGGGTGGCAGCAAAGGCAGCCCTCTGCGTGTCGGCTCTCTTGCTTTTTAACATTTACATATCTACGCACACGCTTTGGGGGCAAAGAACAACCCAGTGTGGTCCTAAGGAGTCACTTCTGAACCTCCCCCCGCCTCGCTCACAGCTATTTTGCAGTAATACGCTTTTGGTGCCAAATTGCTAAATACAGGGTGGTTTTTCAAAGCAGCACACTCAAGAACAATTATTCAGCTCTGGACCCATCCATCTACTTACACCCATCTCCACCCTTTTCCCCCTGCTGTATTTTTGGCATCTTTAATGCGTGTCAAGTTCTCAGCAGAAGAATAATGGTCCTGAACGAGAGGCTCGTGAGCAGCAAGCGGAGCAGGTTATTAAAGGACCGACTCCGCAGTGTTGCACAATCGGGATCTGCCCTCACGGGGCAGGGCTGTTTGGAGCATTAATACCAGGCAGTGCAGTTGTCTCCTTTTTTTTTCTTAAATTCCTTCTTTCATAAAAAGGATTCTATTATTTATTCACATTAGGAAAGTTGAGGCTACCCTGAGCTGAGGTGAAAGCGAAAGGCAGCACTAAAATATCATTAAAAGTGATAGAAGGTTCCAGGTCAAGTTGGCTATTGCAGATAAAGCTACTATCATCTCCTGTTACTAACTGGGACTGAGCGCCAAGTGTTTTCATTACACACCGAGTAAGAAGCACTTTATAAATCACAATAACTCCTGACACGCAATAACATCCAGTCTTATTAATATAAACTGCAGGGATTTTTTTTTTTTTAAAGTCTGCTGGCAGTAAACCCACCCCTTCCATAAAAGGCTGGCATTCACACATGCCCTGCAGCTTCTCACAGCACCTTTAAGCACTAAAAACGTTCATTAGCTCATACACTGGGAAAAAAACAGAGTGGGATTATATCATCGCTTCAAAATACTTTCCTCTATCTTTCCCTAGACATTAGTAAAGTTAGAAGGTGCTGGGTGTCGGGATGCCCAGACCCCACGGAGATCCCGGACTTAGAGCAGCCAGCTCTGGTCCAGCCCCACCGCGTTGTCTCCCCTCTGCTGATGCACCACTGGATTTGGCACCACCGTTTTTGGCACCCTGGCGCACAGGTAGGGCGCAAGACTCTGAATTAGGGGAGAAGAGCATTGCTCTCCGTGCTTTCTTCCTCCTTCCATTTGGAGACAGCTGGGTTTTGAGCTGCTGGGAAGGACTACGTCTCCCTCCAAGCAGCTTTTCCCCCCAGGCCCTCGTCTCCCCTAGCTTAGGGGTTGCAGGTGGGACCTCCTGTGCTGCAGGGAAAGGGCTGGAGTTTCCAGGAGACTGTCCAAACCCCTTCCTTCCCCAGGGGCCTTCAGCCAGGATGATGAAGTGTTAGCTCCAGTCCCCATTGCTGAGTGGTGGCAGAGGGGTCTGTGGTCACCAGCATCACACAGGCTGCCAGCCCTCACCTTGCTGGCTCACGCCGTCCTTCCTCCTCCTCCTCCTCCTCCCTGCTGCTTTCCTGGGAGCTCTTCTGTGCTCAGTGCCCAGAGCATGGAGTCCTCCACCCCAGTGAGGGTCCGCAAATGCTCCCCTTAGACAAGCGAGCACCGTCACAGGAGACGTGGCACTCTTGTGCAGGAGGGACACGTGAGCCCCCCCCAAGGGGAAACATCTGAGCTATCACAAAAAGACCGCTGGGACAGAGGCAGCACCGTGACCTTGCTGCTCTTCCCACATCCGTCCACCAAGCAAACAGCTCTCTGCGCTCCGTACTACAGCAAACGTGCTGCAAGAGGCAGATGGTGTTGCGGTGTAAATACCAGGAGAGAGAGCAGCTCAGTGAGATACCATTTTTTTTATCTTGCAAAAAAACGGGCTTTTTTTGAGGTTCCCCCTTTCTGATTGAGAAGAATGCACCATCACTGAAGGGGGGGGAGGGGGAGGAAACATTGCTCCTCCAGTTTAGCCAAGACCAAAGGAAGCAGGAAGAAGATGTGAGCCCCAATTGAGCAACAGCAGGGCTTGGCTGAAGCTCTTCAGCATACCAGAGAGCCCCACCATCACCAACCTGTCCGAGGAGTTCCTCCTCTTGAGAGAGCCTTTTGGGAAACAACTGCTGACCAGCCCTCTTGTCTTCTTCCCAAGAGCCTTCCCAAAGCCATCACCCCTGCCGAAATACACCTCGTATTGCAGTGGAAATGCTCATCGGGTGTTGATCTTACATAGTTCCATGCCAACGCACCGCAGCTGGGCCCTGTGCGTGCCAGCTCTGAACACGGATAAGGATGCCAGAGGAAAGACAAGCCCCAAGCTGCTGTTATTTCCAAGTGGCTTGGGATGAGATACGTCAGGAAGGGCAGGATCGTTTCAGAAGACTGCTGTACTTTGCACCAACAGCTGCTTGTTGTGCATAACGTGTCAAGGAGATGCCAGCGGGAAGGGCTGTAGTACCAGGTCATAAATAAATTAATTGCTTATAATTGAAGGGCACTCTTTAAAATGCAATTAGGAATAGCTCATCTTACAATAAACTTTTGCAACTTTCTAACACACAGCTGAAAGCCACTTTGCCCGCTTTGCGGTGTGCGGAAACAGTGGGTTCTGCTTATCCTCCCTAATGTATGCACAGCCATACACCACTTTTCTATTCCGATTAATTGCCGGTGTCTCTCCGTATTGCATTTTGTTTGCAGCTTCGAGGTTTATCCCTCCCCGCATTGACGGGTCCCATAACGTACACAACAAGGGGCTCCCAAACGTCACTGAAATGTTATTAGAGACGCAGCACCCAAACGCCGCGGCAGAGGCACAAACACTGTTACAAGCTCCATTTGTAATCTTTAAGGCGCTTTTTTTGTCAGCTTATTCTTTCCTGCTGCAGGAAATAAAGCATGTTTTCTATCTGCACCGCGATGAAAAAAAAAAAAAGATTTTTAGTACTAATTGGATGAAAGGAACAGTGTAAAACTTAATAGGGAAAATAAATCTAGAAGGGGGAGAGAATTATCGCATAAAAGTCCTGTGGGTCTCCTGTGAGCAGATGTCTCCCTGCACCCGGTCCCTGTGTTTTGGGGGAGCCTTGGCCCAGAACAGGGCAATCCTGCCGGCTGCAAACATGAGCCCTGCGGAGGGCTCCCCGGGCCGGTAACACCTCTGCCCCGCTCGACTGGCCGGTGTGCTCACCCCCCGCTGGCCTCGGCGCTCGGGACCCCCGGCGGTTGGGGCGAGCATTTGGGGCGAGCGTTGGGGCAAGCGTTGGGACGAGCGTTGGGGCGAGCGTTGGGGCGAGCGTTCGAG
>VXBO01014877.1:187245-216921 GCA_013400135.1 Rhinoptilus africanus | reverse complement strand
CGAGCGTTGGGGCGAGCGTTCGAGCGTTGGGGCGCGCGGCGATTCCGCGCGCGGGCAGCAGGTGTCACCCGTGCCCTTTCCCTGCCGCGGGGCCCGCGCCCCTCCCTCCCCCGCTGGCTCCCGGGCGGAATTCCCATTGGAGGAGAAATTAGGGACAGAGGCACACAGGGGAAACATTAGGCTAGTGGGCAAAAAGCGTTTGTTTTAGCTCTTCTGCACATTTCTGTGCTTTTTTTTTTAAATAGTCACGTTACCTAATGGCTTCAGATGGATAAAAATGACAGCGCTGGTTTTTCCGTCAGCTTAACACTCTTGTAAGGTTTCTTTTTAATGATTTTTCACATCATACGGCGGTGAGAAAGAGAACTCTTACTTCTTCCTTTGACCGCACAGGCTCTGAGGAGGGCAAGTGGCCCCTTCTGCCCCCCCCACCCCCAGCGAGGGACGCTCCTCCAGCGCTAGGCACCCGTTTTACCAGCCGGGATGGCGTTCCTGGGAAGTCCCGCGCCTTGCAGGAGGCCGACTGCGCCCATTCTCGAAACTCTGCAGATAAACCGCCCCCCGGCTCCGCGCCCCCAGCCTGGGGCCCGGACGCAGGGCTGTGTGGCGGGGGGGCAGGGATGGGGANATGGGCTTGTGCATTCTCCGCTTTTGCAGGGAAATCCTTTGCTTTGCATTCGGGTGGCAGCATTGCCCGCGCGACGGGGCCCGGCAGGCGCCGCGCTCTGCCTGCGGACACCAGGCACCACCAGGCCCCCAGAGCTCCTCCGGAGCTGATGTTTCACCACGCTGAGCGTCACTCTCTGACAGCGCGGGGATGTTTTCGGGCATGAAGTGGCCCCAGGCAGCCCGCGCGTGGCCAGCTGGGGCTCACCAAGCTCAGCGGGAGCGTGGATTTTGCCATAGCCAGGACACGTGTGAGCAACCAGCCTTCTTGTCTTTGCTATCCCTTCCTGTTTCCAGGATTTTGGAAAGAGGACGGATGGAGTTTGGGGACGGAAGGTTCCCACTGGGGTGGGGGGCCGTGATGCTGATGAAAGGGGCTTCGTCTGGAGGGCACTTGAGTGAGAGCAAAAGAGAGCAGTCGTCTGCCAACACTGCGTGCCCCCAGCCCTCCCTGTGCTTCCCCAGGCACGGAGGGAGACAGGGGATGTGTGGCGGGAGGAGAGGAGCCGGGGAAGTGGAGGAGAACCGGAGACAGGATATAGCGGTGCATTTACCTACATGGGAGGTTTTAACATGAGGATGGAGTGCAATCACTGGTAAAGATGAGAAAGGATCATTCATCCTGGAAGATTTCTCCCCTCCCAACTTCTACCACAGACCCTCTCGCAGCAAACGTGTTTTCAGGAAAGCATCCCTCTACACCTGGGATTTCAGGCCTTTGGTATCTAAAACTAATGCTTTATTGGAGAGACTGACACATCCAGAGTCTTGCAGTCTTATTCCACCAGCTCTCTTGGGACCCGAAAATGGCACTGGACTATTCTGCCAGAGCCGTGCAGTGCCATAACATACTTAAAATTTCATTTTTATTTGCGCAGGGCTTTGAAAGCCTGGAGCAGCACCATTTATGAGCAGCGTAGTCTCCTTTTCTTGCCCTACAGTGGTTCGCTGGTGGGAAATATCATTTGAAGACTCTCATCATCACCTTAAAAATGTACTCGCCAGCTAGTTTTTAAAGCAGCTGATGCTTTTTTTTTTTTGAGTGCAGACTCAGAAAGCCCACAAGCCTTTGAACAACATGAGGCTTCAGATGGTGCATGTGGGATGAAAACGACAGGAGAATTTTCCATTATAATTACACACGATTGGACTGATCACAGCATCCTTCGTTTCTGTGGTAATTATGCTGGCCTTGAACGCCATGTACTGACATCCCGATGTCTTCCTGATACTCAGTAAGTGCTTCTGATCAATGCTGATGTGAATGAATTAAAGTTAATAATATTGCCTCCTATTAGGGCGACGGCTGCTGGGCTCTAATTCAATCCTGCCAGCTGAGAGCCAGCCTGAGCAGGTGCTTTCACCTGGGACATGAGCAGAGACATGATTTAAGGCCCTGGTGAGCAGCCTGGGATGTTTTTCTCTCCAGGAAAGAAAGGAGAAGAGGTGGGTAGTGATTGTGTGTTGGAGAAATACCTTACCAAATATGGTTTTTTAATGGATGTTTTAGGCCTTTTTGTTGGTATGATAAATACTAAAGAATGGATTTTAACCAAAAGCTTTGCTTTTTGGTTAAGAAACCAAAGCTTTGCTTGGTTTTTGCCTTTCTGCAACAGAAGGAAGAAAAAAGCTTATTTTTATTTGCTTTGATGTTATTAATGGGTCATGTTAGGATAGGTAGCTTTATAATGAAAAACATATTTGTATAGTGCATGAAGCCAGCACTAAAACACTTTTAAACCTCTGTATATGTGTCTTGAAGCCTGGGGCCTAAATTCACTATTGTCCTGAACTTTGTCTGTGTTGTTGCAAACGAGATGTAAAATCTAATTTGTCTTTGCACTAGATGGTGAGATTAAAAGCCACGGTACCAGTGAAAATGGCAGTGCAAGACAGCTGGCAGTGGCTCTGGATCTTTGCTAGCACTTTCCTTCGCGTCAGGTCCCCTTGCAAACTGACAAAAGATGTATCTTTGCAAATCATTTTCTAGCCTGCACATGTGTTTAATTAGTCTCCAGTCTGCATAGGGAACTGCAAGGAGGACAATAATTATGCAGGCTTCATGCTGTTTTGAGCTCTTCTGCTTTGCCATTTCTTTTCCAGCGTTCAATTAAAAGTTAAGCACTTTTTGAGGCTATCCAAGTAGACAGCTATTGATTCTTCATTCTGTAGTAGAAGCCCTTCTTATAGTTTGTCAATTTGTAAAGTTGCTGGTTGGGAAAGAAACTGGGCAGCACAACATCCTTGGGGAAATACCACAACTAATTCAAGGCGTGAGCTATGAAATGGCCTCCCACTTAAGACTCAAATATCTGATAATTCGAAAGTGCCTTGCTTTTTCTAAACATTACAAAATATTTTTCTTGTGAAGTAAAAGGCCAGCTTGTGGTGCATGGTGAGGATTTGAAAAGATCTTGCTATGTGAGCCAGTGCACTGAACGCTGAGGTAAGGAAAAGGGATTTTGGGTCTGTCTGTGCTTGCAGAAGGTAAGCAGAGGATGAGGATCTGGGGGCTGTTCAGAGAAAGTATTTCAAGACCATCTACCTGTATTGGCAAGACACTAGTAAAATAGTGTGGTGATCACCCTGAGAGCTCGCTGGGACAGGTGAGAAACCAGAGTCCACAGAGTGGTTCTGCCTGGCAGGGATCTCGCCTCTGCCAGTGATGCTTTTTTCTCTAGAGGATGAAGTGCCATCGGGAGGAGGGGGTACCACATGCCTTAACGCACAATTCAACTATCATGAAAGGTCCCTTCCAACCCAAGCTATTCTAGGATTCTCTTCTGTCTACATCTTTCCTATGTGCACTGCTTATCTGCTTTGGAGGAAATAAATGTTTTGTTATGGGTTCAGTGTCTCTCCTTTAGTTGTGGATAACACACACGTGTCCTCAGTGGCCATGGTTTATCACTCTCACAGGATGCAAGTTGATGTGACAACACCTGAGGAGATGAGAAGGGAAGAAAACTGAAAATGTTTGATTTTTTTTTTTTTGCTATTAATGGGTTGCCTCAATAATGCTCGGTCTGTGGAAACTTACTCTTTGTCAGGAGTTTCCACAAGGACCTAATCCAACAACCACTCACCCCCATGGGATCTTTTATTTTTACAGATCTTGAATTTTCCCTCTAATTAAGGAACAGCCAATAGACTATTAGAGGAACTGACACAGTTGGAATATAAATTCCTTGTGCAGAAGTAAAGATTTTGATACAATAATGGCTAAAGAGTAAAGAGGATGGTTCAGACAAAGATTATAAATATCCTCATTAAGCCCCCTCATTTTCACTGATATAATTACAGAAAAAGCAGGGAACTCTTCTGGGAAAAGCCAACACTTCTCTTACAGGCTTTCATCATTGATAATGGCACATAGTTTAACAGTGACCAAGTCAAATGGTCCCTTCTGTAAGCGTTCGGTTGTGGAGACCCTCTGCTCTGTTGCTTTTTCACGTCTGATCCACTGGATATGGGCTGGGCTGCACAGCAGCTGGGGACAAGCTTTGGTGTTGAGACCAGCTGAGCCGGGTCCAAGTTTTGCTTTGCCTTTCCTCCTGGGCTGTTCTCAGGGGGCCGCAGAAAGCAGTGGCTGCGGCTGGGAGAGCAGGGAGGCTGCCGCGGAGGGTCCTGCTTCTTCAGGAGGTTCCTCTCATGCTCCCAGGCTGGGGACAGGCAGGAGGTGGGTATGAGCTACTTATAACACCAGCGCTTTAGATCCATAGTACTGTAGCTCACTCAGTCCTAATTAGCTATGACCAGTGGAAACATAAAGTTGATACAGTAGAGTGACAGAAACATAATGGAATACGTGCCTAGGAGGAAGGCTGTTACAAAAATACTGTAGTAGAAGATGAGTCTCTCTAATTAACAAATTATGGTACAGTGGGTGCATGATGAATTGAGACAGTTTGGTTAACGGTGGTGAACTCAGCTGTATCCTAACAACCGGTGGCTCCCGGCATTTGCAATGAAATGTCATCTTGCTTGATAACTCCAAGGTGGACTAAGCTGCAAAGCTGAGGTCTAGATTTACACACGTCTGCAAGAATGAACATTCAGGCATGGAGTCTTTGGCCAACTTCACAAAGTCCATCTGTGAAACCCAGACCAGAGCTGGTTTCCAGCTTTCAGTGCCAGTTCAGGCTGGATTTTCAGAATGAAGCTTTTGGTCTGTGTGTCTCGGTACTGCTGTCATATGCAGACACAGGGACCAATTTCATCAATGTTTTCTCAATGTTAAGGATCATTGTTACTTGTTAATATCAATTTACACCAACAGTAGCGTTAACCAAATGCTAATTAAGACATTGGGTTCTGTGTGATGATGAAACAGGCAAAGTGCTTTAACAGTCACAAACACTATTTTTCGTATCTAGACTGTGCTCTTCACTTGAGGGTATAGGAGAAAGGCTGACGTTGGCTGGAAGACATTCACCTACGTTTCAGAGGTGGGCAATGAGACAGCAGCAGGGCTGTAGCTCGAGATGCCACCCATTTTGCTGTGTTCAGGTGCCATCGTGCTATGAGCCCAGCCTCATACAGGGAGTCTCATTTGTGGTGGATTCTGGAAACTGAGACAAATGAGATATCAAATCTGAAAATGTCCAGTGAAACAGCTTAGAGTTGTACAGATAACTAAGTGTTATGCCACTTGCCATAAAGGCAAAATCTATAGAGCTATTTTGCCTCTAACATAATTTAGTGTCTGAAGTTTAGGGGTTATTCCTGCATTCCTCCTGTGTTTGAAATTGCTTTTTGTTAGGAACAGTTGGGAGGAATGATAATATTTTTGAATTAGACAAACTGATATAGTTGGAAAAAAATGGACTTTTGTTTGGTCCTACCTGTCCTCCTTCAGACATAAGAGGATTTGAGCTAGACACCATGATTACACTGATCTTGCTGGCCATTATCAGCATGAAAAAAGATGGGGAGGAGGTTATGTTTTTTTTACACTTGTTTTAGTTAGTAAGAAAACCTCATCTGATTTCACTGAGCGTTGGGCCAACAGATGATTGGTTTTTCCCTTTAGCAGTAAGTACAAATCACTGGCTGAAGTCCACACGCATGGTATACACAATGATTTTTAAATTGTAAATTCTGTAGTCAACATATCTCACTACGTTCAGTGGGTGTTTGTTGACAGAGCTTTGGGTAGGAAAAATGGACCACAAAGGTGATTATTTTTTTTCCTGGATTATTCACTGGGGAATCTTCTGCTTGTAAATGAGATAAATTGGCGCACAACCTGACCACATGCCAGTCTGAGTAATTGCTGTCTCCCTGTGAAACCTCCTGGCATGGGCTAAGGGGGAGTGAAGCCTTGGCGAGGGGGCTGTCCAGGTTTAGAAATGTGCCAGCTAATGGGACACCAGGCGTCTGACTTCACGTGAAGTCTGCTAGGACAGCTGAAGGCAGACATACACTTTGCTTTGTGCCATATATGCATGCTCCCTCCTGAGCAGAGACAGAGAGGAGGAATTTGGGTCTGGACAGATATATACTCCTGCAATGACACCAGCTCGCTCAGAACCCAACTTCATGTGTAAAGATGCTTTTTGTCCACAAAGGTGTGATGGTGTTTTGTTTTGGCTTTTTTTTTTTTAGCAAGTGATCTTACCTTCCCCAAGAGTGGGAATTACAAATGTAGTCACTTGTCATCTTTTCAAAAATTCTGATTTGTAGTCTCTAGCAGATTGTAAAAAGTAGCTAGGGACTTTCCTTCTGCTTTAGAAAACTTCAAAAAATAAAAGTGTAGAAGTGAAAATTGCACATCTGTGATGGAAAAGTTAACAGGCACATGTATGAGCTACTGTTGTGGCTTGGGCTGGCCATTAAAAGAAATGACACTAAAACCCAGGCGGCCTCTGTTTGACTCCTGGATTGGGAGCCAGCTTGATGCAGATGGGATGGAATATGCCCTTGGTCAGCTTGGGGTCACCCACCCTGTCCGCTCCTCCCCAAAGGTGCGATCCCTCTACACTTTTCTTCTTCCGACCCTCCAATGAGCAAATAATGAGCTGGCCCTGGCTGTTACAGCAGTAAGTATAAGCAGGAGCCCCTCTGAGTACCACTCCTTGGTATAAATTAGAAACAATCAGGTCTTATCACTGCTAGAAGCCAACAGCATCTGACAAATATGCCTTTAATTCCAGAGAGTTAGAAGAGGCTTAGCTGAAAAGTAAAATTACTAAACAGAAAACTGGCTCTGTTTTACCTCAAAACAGGGCAGCTACTTGGCCCACTTTGCTTTTCTTTCCATACCTTGTTTAAGACTCGGATCTGAAAGGTCCCCCCCAACTCGGGCAATTCTATGGTTCTATGAGAAGCTGAATTACCAATATTTGCTCATTCTATTCTAGACCAAAATGGGCAAATGGCCTGATAGCAAAAGTTATGGCTGTGCTATAAGCAATGTGAAGGTAAAAGCAAAGAACTTAAACATAGCATTTTCAGACTTCAATTCTGTGGCACTTCAATATTTAAACAAAATATTACAAAAACCAGGAAGCAAAGCTTTGACATTTAAGTATAGGGTGTCAATATTGTACTATTGCTTTCATCAGAGACACGTGAAAATGAAAACCATAAAATGCTTCATTCACATCACAAATTGCAATCAGTATTGGATATAAAAAGATTTTTTTTAAAAAATCACCTTTTATCCAAAATGTTGGATATTTACAGAATTGTTGCTTGCAGTTCTGTATCTCTGTTAATAACAACAAAGCAAAAAGAAGGACATAAAGACTGTGCAGTCTCCATCATATGTTAATAGACAGAAACTAGTCTACATTGTCCCCCCAGCTGAGGTAAGACAGACTAGCGGGGGATGACTTGTCTTATCATTATTTATTTCTTCACATTCTGTATGTGCAAAAATGACGCTGCCCTAAGAACAAACAAAATAACAGAGGAAGTTGAAATTCCATGCTTGCTCTTGGTCACGCAGCTGGCTTTAGGCAGTTCAGGAAGGCTTGGCTAAATACTCTGTTAGCAAATGTAGCTTTTGGCTAAAAACCCCCTGCTAGTCCTTTCCCGTCTTGTACCAAATTCTGTGATCTCTCAGACCAATTTTTTTTTTTAAATTCCTGGTTGCTTTTTTGGAACAGGAATATACTGTATCTTCTCCGTGTATCTCTGAAAAGATACATGTTGAAGAAACCTGCTAGAAACAGAAATGGAAATGATCAGATTTGAAAGGACATTGGTCAGAATAGGAAAAACTGAAGCAAAAAAAAAAGCAGTAATGAGTGAGGAAAGCAGCAAAGAGCAGGCAAACATGTTTTGGGGCAACAAGGGTGAAAAGAAGTGAGGTCTTCTGTGCTGAGCTGATTAAGGTATAGATAACAGAGCACTGGGTGCATAGGGAAAAGTTAATTTTCTTGAAGCACCCAACAGTTTTGAATAACTTATGTTTTTGCTAGATATATTCATTTATGTATATTTTTAATCTGATTCCAGCAATTCCATAGAATTGTAGCATGGTTTGTGCTGGAAGGGACCTTAAAGCCCCCCCAGTGCCCCCCCTGCCCTGGGCAGGGACACCTCCCACCAGCCCAGGCTGCTCCAAGCCCCGTCCAACCTGGCCTTGAACCCCTCCAGGGATGGGGCAGCCACAGCTTCTCTGGGCAACCTGGGCCAGGGGCTCACCCCCCTCACAGCAAAGAATTTCTTCCTAATATCTAATCTTAATCTACCCTCATTCAATTTAAAAGCATTACCCCTCATCCTGTTGTCACACTCCCTGATAAATGAGTCCTTCCCCATCTCTCCTGTAGGCCCCATTTAGGTACAGGAAGGCCGCTATGAAGTCTTGGTTGTGTCAGGTCTTAATGTGGGTACATACATGCTCTCTCTTAAATAAAACAAACCAACCTGCTGGAAACCAGCTGAAATTATTTGGGCATGTGCTAATTAGTATGAGACTCAGACTTCCAATGGGAAGATGCATTACCTGGGTAACAAATAGTGCTTTACTGGGAAGCATGGTAAAACGAAAAAAGGTAATCATTTCTGCAGCACTTCTGTTGCTTATCCTTTAGCTTTTGTGTTTTCTAACATGATGGCATCTTAATTCTTGCTTTTTACTAAGCGCATACGAGGGCAATACAGCACTTCGTTTTCTCTGGCCTTTTGTGTTAGGGATGGTGGCTTTCCTTGTTACAGCTGTCATGTATAGTTATAAATTTCTATTTTTTTTTTTTTAGCTTGTAGTAGGAGGTTGTTAGCTGCTTTGTGGTCAGTTACCTAAATTTGAAAAGCATATTAACTACATTTAATTTCAAAGAGGAGAAGAACATACGAAATGAAAAGCCTCTAATTATCAGGAACAGATGACCATTAGTTCCTATAAGCGGCATAAATAACTTTGTGTTCATAAAGCTGGACTTTAGAGAGAACATGGGTCACTTACACTTCTAAAATAAAAAATGACTATATGCCACCTCTCTTCTCTCTCTCAGCACAATTTATTCTTGTCTGTGATGCAGAAATACTCCCAAATTTAGTACATGGAGAGCCAAAATGTACCATCTGTCCAATGCTCCTGAGAAGTTTCAAAGGCAACAACAGCAGAAGATGTGGCGGCCGTAGTTCTGGGAAACAGCAGCAGCGGTGTGGCTAGAATAACTCTTGTATAATACATTACAGTGTACAGACTGGACTGTGTACATTACAGCTCCAGTGTCTGCACTGGGAAATGTGCGCGTCACAGTACTCTGCCCTGTAAAACCTGTGCTGTGTGATCCCGCTGCACCGATGTCACTCTATTACTGACAAAACGCTTGACTGTTCAATCCCAATTTTTTTGCTGTAAGTGAAGTCAAACCTCTTCATACTTCGATTTGCACCCCTATCGTTGGGTTTTGTGCAGAGCGTTGCCTTACAACTTCTGTCCTGTGAAAAAGATGTGTGAAATTGAAGCCAGGTTAAACTTCAGAAATTTATCAAAGAAAACCAGGTTCTGTATTAGGTGATTAATTAGTATAACTAGTATTCCAACCAATGCTACTTATGCTTTTAATAATGTTTAGGGGAATGAACATCAGCAGAAATGCTGATGCACTGGGAAAAAGACATTCTTGTTTCAATACAATCTCAACTCAAACCCTTCTTTCCAAAGACTTAGTATATCCCAGATCTAATCTATAGAAATAATTGGAAACACAGTAGAAGCTTATACACCGAATATTCTTCTGCAGAGTAGACACAAAACAGTACTACATTTAATATCTTCAGCTTAAGTCTGAATGCCAAACCTCTAGCATTTTACTATTGCTTTTCCTAGCATTCAAAAAACCCTCCTTTTTTTCTATTCTGGGTTAGCTTTTTTTAGGTTTAAGTTATTTGAGAATCATATGAGCACCAGCACAGGAGCACAGCAGGAGGCAGAGAAGATGATTTGTTGATTTAAGCTGTCATGGAACTGTATTTATTGAAAATCCTACTTTTTTTTTTTTAAAGCACCCCATTCTGTCACATTTAAAGCCCAGCAAGGTTACTATGGCCCCTAAGCTTTGCAAATGTGACCTTTATAAATATGAAGACTTGGCATTACAGCTATTGCACTGTACTTCATGCCACAGTTACACTGCTTTTGGCAATATTTACATTTTTAGATTAAATTTTTGTTAAAGTTCCACCTTTTTGATACTTTGTGTTGTTTGTACTAATCAAGTCCTTTATTTCCTTGACCAAAACACCCTTGCTCCTCTAATTTTGGAAAAGTGAATGTATTTCCGTAGCATGGCAAAAAGTGTTGAGACTTTTCAAGAATTAACATTTCATTGGATGCAATGTTCACATCCTGTGGAAAACTGGATATTGGGTGCCCTTTCCTCCCCAGAAACTTTTACAGGACCTCTGTAAAATGAACACATGCAAAATATAAGGCNCTTCTCTGGGCAACCTGGGCCAGGGGCTCACCCCCCTCACAGCAAAGAATTTCTTCCTAATATCTAATCTTAATCTACCCTCTTTCAATTTAAAAGCATTACCCCTCATCCTGTTGTCACACTCCCTGATAAATGAGTCCTTCCCCATCTCTCCTGTAGGCCCCATTTAGGTACAGGAAGGCCGCTATGAAGTCTTGGTTGTGTCAGGTCTTAATGTGGGTACATACATGCTCTCTCTTAAATAAAACAAACCAACCTGCTGGAAACCAGCTGAAATTATTCGGGCATGTGCTAATTAGTATGAGACTCAGACTTCCAATGGGAAGATGCATTACCTGGGTAACAAATAGTGCTTTACTGGGAAGCATGGTAAAACTAAAAAAGGTAATAATTTCTACAGCACTTCTGTTGCTTATCCTTTAGCTTTTGTGTTTTCTAACATGATGGCATCTTAATTCTTGCTTCTTACTAAGGCAATACAGCACTTTGTTTTCTCTGGTCTTTTGTGTTAAGGATGGTGGCTTTCCTTGTTACAGCTGTCATGTATAGTTATAAATTTCTATTTTTTTTTTTTTAGCTTGTAGTAGGAGGTTGTTGGCTGCTTTGTGGTCAGTTACCTAAATTTGAAAAGCATATTAACTACATTTAATTTCAAAGAGAAGAACATACGAAATGAAAAGCCTCTAATTATCAGGAACAGATGACCATTAGTTCCTATAAGCGGCATAAATAACTTTGTGTTCATAAAGCTGGACTTTAGAGGGAACATGGGTCACTTACACTTCTAAAATAAAAAATGACTATATGCCACCTCTCTTCTCTCTCTCAGCACAATTTATTCTTGTCTGCGATGCAGAAATACTCCCAAATTTAGTACATGGAGAGCCAAAATGTACCATCTGTCCAATGCTCCTGAGAAGTTTCAAAGGCAACAACAGCAGAAGATGTGGCGGCCGTAGTTCTGGGAAACAGCAGCAGCGGTGTGGCTAGAATAACTCTTGTATAATACATTACAGTGTACAGACTGGACTGTGTACATTACAGCTCCAGTGTCTGCACTGGGAAATGTGCGCGTCACAGTACTCTGCCCTGTAAAACCTGTGCTGTGTGATCCCGCTGCACCGATGTCACTCTATTACTGACAAAACGCTTGACTGTTCAATCCCAATTTTTTTGCTGTAAGTGAAGTCAAACCTCTTCATACTTCGATTTGCACCCCTATCGTTGGGTTTTGTGCAGAGCGTTGCCTTACAACTTCTGTCCTGTGAAAAAGATGTGTGAAATTGAAGCCAGGTTAAACTTCAGAAATTTATCAAAGAAAACCAGGTTCTGTATTAGGTGATTAATTAGTATAACTAGTATTCCAACCAATGCTACTTATGCTTTTAATAATGTTTAGGGGAATGAACATCAGCAGAAATGCTGATGCACTGGGAAAAAGACATTCTTGTTTCAATACAATCTCAACTCAAACCCTTCTTTCCAAAGACTTAGTATATCCCAGATCTAATCTATAGAAATAATTGGAAACACAGTAGAAGCTTATACACCGAATATTCTTCTGCAGAGTAGACACAAAACAGTACTACATTTAATATCTTCAGCTTAAGTCTGAATGCCAAACCTCTAGCATTTTACTATTGCTTTTCCTAGCATTCAAAAAACCCTCCTTTTTTTCTATTCTGGGTTAGCTTTTTTTAGGTTTAAGTTATTTGAGAATCATATGAGCACCAGCACAGGAGCACAGCAGGAGGCAGAGAAGATGATTTGTTGATTTAAGCTGTCATGGAACTGTATTTATTGAAAATCCTACTTTTTTTTTTTAAAGCACCCCATTCTGTCACATTTAAAGCCCAGCAAGGTTACTATGGCCCCTAAGCTTTGCAAATGTGACCTTTATAAATATGAAGACTTGGCATTACAGCTATTGCACTGTACTTCATGCCACAGTTACACTGCTTTTGGCAATATTTACATTTTTAGATTAAATTTTTGTTAAAGTTCCACCTTTTTGATACTTTGTGTTGTTTGTACTAATCAAGTCCTTTATTTCCTTGACCAAAACACCCTTGCTCCTCTAATTTTGGAAAAGTGAATGTATTTCCGTAGCATGGCAAAAAGTGTTGAGACTTTTCAAGAATTAACATTTCATTGGATGCAATGTTCACATCCTGTGGAAAACTGGATATTGGGTGCCCTTTCCTCCCCAGAAACTTTTACAGGACCTCTGTAAAATGAACACATGCAAAATATAAGGCTGTATAACTTTGCTCTCTGCTCCCCACCCGCAATACTCTGTGCGTGTACTGCCATCCGTTAAAGAAAATTTCTTTGTAAGACTTTCTTTATTTCAGAACCTTGGTGTTGCAAGTATCCTTGCTATGATTCTGAGGATAACCGTTAGCCAAATTCTGCGTGTTACTCCGTTGTTGTACAAGCAGCTGCCAGATGGTTATATGGAGAAAATACATTTAACGTCAGTCACCTAACTGTCAGCCAGATGGCACAGCAGAAGTTGGAACGAGATGTTTGCCAACTCGTCCTGGCTTCCAGCTGTGGTCCCGTGCTCCACCATGGCCGTGTGGACAACGGCCTCTTGAGTGTCACCATGATACTGTCTGTAGAGTGTTCCTGGCCACGCTATGTGCTCATTCAAAAAGCTGAATTCATGACATTCCCTTGTCCCCTCTTCCCAAAACCTGCACTGAAGAACAATCAGAAATGGGTGTGTAAAAGTCAGTGGGGCAGATAATTCTTTGCTGGCTGCTTTGCTGTTGTGATGAAGTGAATAAACTGGACATTTTGGCTGTCTTCCTGCAGGGAAAGTCACTGAAAGTGGCTTGGATGGATGTTCTGTTTTAACTTGTTAGAATTGTAGTCAGTTTGCTTGTTGAATTCAGTATATTTTGCTCTGCTGAGTGAGAGGATGGTCTCACAGTCCTTCAGTTGGTGGTATAAAGCTGGAAAAGGATCTGGCCCTTAGGGCTTGGGAGCACATGCAACACTTCTGGAGCAGTCCAGTTGAGCCAGTTTTCGTGAATGATGTCTTTCAAATACTGTAACTTCTCTGGCTGATGGATCTGGCCAAAGTGCATGGCTTAGTCTCCGCTGTGTGAGAAAAGCAAACAGTCTGTCTAATGAAATGCTCAAGCCACAGCAGATGCTGCTTCTGTGTCTTTCTCATGAGAAGTTATGGGATACGGTAACAACATCGGTTATTGCCATTTGGGAGATGATAATCATTTATTACGCAGACTGTTATGAGGCTATAAAGCAGGGTGAATCGGGTGCTTGGAATTCAGCTTAGCAATAACCAAACACAATGCATTTACGTAGGTGGCTCTCAACAAGGTACAGAGAAACAAGTTGGCTTGTTATGCCTTTTGAAAGAAAATTATTGTACTGTTAGGTCATTTATACAGTTACAACGGGATAGTTTAGAAGTTGCCAACCAAACACTGTTTCCAAACAAAGGTTTACGCCTTTGGGAAATAACAATCGGTGACCAAACGTTTTTTCTTTAAAAGCAAACAAATAAACTCTACAGGTCCTTTGGGATACTGGCAAATCTCCACATACGGTAGAACTGGTTATCTTCTAATTTCAACCTTTTTTCATAGAAAATACAATTGCAATGACCATATCTGACTTTTCTGAAAACGCAGGCCCTGGGACATCCTGAACTAGCTGGTGTCTGAACATAGAACATAACTTTTATGAACTCTCTCATTGCTAAAATCCACCAGGAACAGTTTCCATTATACTTGAAAAGCAGTCAAATAGTTATTTGTTTAAAATTTGCTCTTTGTTTTTAGCTGAAATTTATTTGTATTTAATTCTCAATATGATTGGATATGTTTCTGTCTTTGCACAGCCTTTCTTATCAAATCTATCACCTGTGCATTTGATCAAGCAGTTTAACTATTTCCTTAATAAACCATAAAGACACAGATTCTTTTGTCCTTCGCTATTGTTTTCCAATCTTATTCTTCCCTGTGTGACAGTCTCTGGAAAGAAAATGCTAAAATAATAGTTTCATAGGTAACAGGCCCTCTTGCAGGATTGCATCTTGGGTTTTTTTTCAGGCTAAAGACTGGACTGATTGTTATAATTCAACTTCACGTGCTTCCACCTTTTCTGATCTTCAGACTCTATTTCAATTGCTAGGGGTTTTTTTAAGGCTTCAAGCAAAACTGGTGCCTCTCCTTTCAGCCCAGCTATTAGTACTTCTGTTTTGATTTTTTTTTTCCCCGAGACTGTTTATTTTCAGTTACTTTATATTAATTCAAGCACTGATTCTGAATTCCTACTTCATACAAAGCCCATTAACTCAATGGAAATTTAGACCTGGGACCTCTAAGCTTATTTTAAAAGGAAAAAAAAGGGGACTGAAAATTTTCTCTTGACTTAGCTCAAACTCCAAAGAGCCATAATACATACTTCCCACAAATGTATAGGATATAGTACGCTTCTTTCCTAAACTTTTGCCTGGGAGAACTCCTGCTCTTAATTAAACTAGAACGTACATCCTGGGCCGCATCCAAAGCAGCGTGGCGAGGCCAGCAGGGTGAGGGAGGGGACTCTGCCATGCCACTGGTGAGACCCCAGCTGGGGTACTGCGTCCAGCTCTGGGGCCCCCAGCGTAAGAAGGAGAGGTTGGATCTGACCAACCTCTGGATGTTACATGGACCAGGTCCATGTAAGGANGGGGTTCAAGGCCAGGTTGGACGGGGCTTGGAGCAGCCTGGGCTGGTGGGGGGGAACTAGATGACCTTTAAGTTCCCTTCCAACCTACAGCATTCTGTAAACTTAAATTATCAGCCCCACACCCTGAGCTCAGGTGAACCAGCAAACACCTGTTTCACCAACAAAAATGTTTCCCCTGAAGAAGAAATTACTCCCTTTGTACAAGACGGGAGCCTTTCCCCCTCCCTTCTCCTGCTGTTTTTCCTTCTGTTTAATAAAATACAGTATTTCCTAGTCAGAAACGCCCGAGCAGCCAGCGGGTAGGGCCCTGAGGGGATGCCGAGGCCGGTCCCGGCTTCGCCTGCGCCCACCCGGAGCCCTCCAGCGATCCCCCTGCCCCAGCGCATCCCCTCTCGGCCGCCGCCTGGCCGCTCCCCCCCGGTCACAGGCCTGAGGCACTTCGCCTCCACTGCGAGACGGCACCTCCGGGGCGAAGACAGTGCAGCGTGAGTGACTTTAAATCAGACTAAACTCAATTAAACGGCGTCTGGGGGGAGGCTGTTCCCGCCCCGCGGCGGCTGCTCCCTCTCGCGAGAGGCCGCCCCTGGCAACGGCGCGAGGCGGCGGCGGCGGGGAGGGAACGGCCATGGCGGAGGAGGCGGCGGGCTCTGAGGCCTCCTTCTGCCTGCAGGGTATCCTTCCTCCCGCAGCGTTCTCCTCCTCCTCGCCTGAAGCGGGCCCGTCTCCTCACCCCTCCGGGGACCCCCGGCCGCTGGGGGGGTGTCCGGGCAGGGCTCCGGCGGCGTGCGGCCCTGCCGTGCCGGGGGCTGGGAGCCGGGGCAGGGTCCTCCGAGCAGGGTTGACGGGTTATTTTCAGAGGGTAAGGGGGACGGAAAGCCAAAAAACCGCCCAAACCCCACAGCCTTATCGCTGCGTTTTCTTGGGTTTTGCCCGTGGGGGGGGGGGTTCCTGAGGAGATGGTGGGGACTTGCTCGTTTGAGGGTGGTTTTTTCATTGCTGATGGGGCAGAATCCCTGAGTGACCCCTAAAAAATCTGAGGTGACTCCATCGCCCCCTCGCCCCCCTGCCCCATGCTCCTGATAGGGGCAGTCTAAGCAAAAGTTAAAATTCTGAGCTGGATGTCTCCTGTCCCCTTTTTTGCTTTAGTTGTTGATCCGTCAATGCAAAATATCTTGAGAGGAGTGATAAGACTTGTCATGAAGACTCCCGGTCCCCATGTGCTGTTGTAAAATTGACATTCCCAATGCCTGCCACATGCCGTAGCGGGCTAGGGAGTCCTGATTTTCTTCAGTACTGCAAATGACCAAGCTTTAAAGATTAGGATGCAATAACCTAGACATAATTTTGTTTGCTGTGGCTTTTAGAGGGAAAAAAATCAGTTTGACTTCTTTTCACAATTGAGTTGTGGCAAGTTATGTTAGGAGTTTATGGCTTTTAATTGTGTAATTTTTGTTTAGGTGACCCAAATTCTAGTTTTGTCCCTAGGTCAGACCAGCTCTATCAGTTCTGTTTTGTAACTGAGCTGCCAAACCATGAATGTCTTGTGAGTTTTGTTTTAGAGGCTAAATAATTAGAGCTTAAGTGTTAGGCCCTACCAGTACCTTAGTTTTTCCTGCTTTGCTACAGTTGAGATGTAAGCCAATATAAAAGCAATTAAAAAAAAAAAAGTGGAAGATTGTCCTTTGCGAACTTGTGCCTCAGTTTCTATCTCCTTGAAACTGCACAGCTGTTTTCACACTATGTGGTGTGCTTAAAAAAGCACTGCATCAGGACATGTGTTTAAAAAAAGAAAAGAAAAAAAAAAGATGGTGTTCATTGGGGAAAATACGATAGTTTTGAAAATTAATTCCTCTGTTTTATTTTGCTTCTGGCTATGATTTTTGGAACAAAGAAGGAAAACCTGAGTATTTTAAAGGTAATATTTTAGTCTGTGCACAGTGGTTGCAGCGATGCGTTAGTCTAGACCATAATGGATTGCAAGGATGGTCAGGTCAGTAGAAGATTCAGGAGAAAAACCAGTGTTTGAAAGTGTTTTACTCATCAAGGGTATACTGCAGTGACGGTTCTGTCTGCATTGAAAGATTTGATAAATGCAGAAAGAAATGATCAAGATGGGGGAAGGGTGATTTGTAGCCCATAGAAAAGATAGCTTTAGAAAAAATAGCCTCTGATCAAATTGCTGGGTACAGTATTTTATTTACATACTGTATTTAAATTAATTTAAAGTTGATAAATAGTGTGCTGTAAATTAATGAGGAAGTTTTGAGGTTCCAGAGAAGTATGCAGATATTTAGTTTGTATACAGGATTATACATATATACATATATATTGCTTCATACAAAGAATGTTGTACCCATGTATTCACGCTATACAAACATGCCTGCACTTTTTAAAGTCTCAGTCTTTGAAGAGGGAATGCGTAGCAGCTAGCTCGTGCTAGGATATCATAATCTAATTTTAAAAAGAGGTTTTTTAGAACATTACCCTGGCTATTGGTCAGTACTACTGTGTCTCTTATCTTGACTTGCCTGCTGTAATATTCTTAGTTTTTCAAACAATAAAGAAAGCCTATTCCTCCCGCTGTACAGTCCTGCCTTGCTGCTGTTCCCTTTTCTTATGTAATGAGCCGTTCAAGTGAACTTTTCTCCATCTGAGTTGAAGGAATGAAGTCCAGGAATTAGGAGGTGTTTCATGAGGACGTGGTCAGACCCTGATGCAAGGACCAAAACGTTCCCTTTGTGCTGGGCAGGCAGACAACTGGAAGGTAGCCTGATGCTCGAGTCCCTGATCATTAGCGCAAGTCTGTTGGTTCAGCTCTTGAAAGTCCTGGTATTTTCATCTCTGTTCTCTTTGCTTCCCTTGATGAACCCACATACGGTCTGGAGTACCATGCTGAGAAAAGGTGCATTTATTGAGCCACACAATTTCTTTGCCCTCCCATTAAACTCGGAAGGGTTAATCCAGATTTCTTCTGGTGTGATAGAGAACAGCTTTAGGCCTGTTAAATCTAATCGTTTGGAGATTCCTTCCCCCCCTTATGAGAGAAAGCATAGTAAACGGGGTTTTTTTGAGATGAGTTTCTGCGTCATTCAGGTTTTAGAATTAAACATTCCAGAATGAGTCAAGTTAGAAAATGAAGCTTTTGCTTCATTTGAGAAGCAAAACTTGAGATGCAAAGAGGTGGTGACTTGAATTCAAGTCCTGCGTTCCACATCTGCAGTCTGTGATGCAGTAATTTGGGAAGCAAATTTGGGGGCCGCATGTATTGCAGGCATTTGTTTTCATGTACTGAGCCTAGGTAGGAGGCTCTTATGAAGTGTTCATGCCTGTTTCCTGTTTGTATATACAATTTTCATATAAGCATGTAGTTTAGTTGGACAGTTGGAGGTACACAGACGTGGTTTGACGTGATTACTGAAAGTTGGGCCTTTATTCACTCAATGACTTCCCTGAGGTTTTTTTGAGTTTGGTTGTTTTTTTGGTTTACGACAGGAAATGACATCTCTCCAGCTTTTCTCTCAAACCTCACATCTCTAAACCAAATTTTTGGGTTGAGATCTTCAGCTGTTAACCTTCCAGATGGTTACAATTCAACTTTTAGTTTGGTTGATGCTGGGGTCTTGAACGCAGGTGATACTTTTACATATATATTGTTTTGTGAGAACTGTAGCTAAAGGCTTGTTTTTGAGGAGAATAATTCAGACTTGGGAAACTTGATGCAAAGGTGGAAAATCATGTATCTTTTTTTTTTTCTTTTCATATATTAAAGTTACCATTTAAATTTTATGTATCTGAAGTACTGAATTGCCAGCTTTTCTTCAAAAGTTAATTTCTGGTTTATTTCCATGGGTCATTTGTAGACTAACTGATTTCCTAGGGAAACTGACAACAGACCATCTTGCTAAAAACATTTGTTATATTTCCATGGGTTGTGAGGCTAGTGGATGAAAAATGCTTATTTGGGTTTCATTTTACACCATTTGTAGTTATTTTTAATGGAAAGTTTGACTGTAAAGCATTTGGAGGAACTGTAGATAATTACCAAATGAATTTTTACATTTTGAAAGTTCCTTATCTTTTTATTATTGCTGCGTTGTAATTATTAAGAAACTTGTATCAGCCTCAGGAAGCGGTCTTCTAGTAGTGTTTGATCTCAGATGTTTGTGTTTGAACTTGTACATCTGAATTTGATTTAAAAAAAAGCCATTTTCTGAGAGCATGGAATTAGTTATGCTTAGAAGCGTAAAGTCTGCAGAAGTCTCAGTGCAGTAAGACCTCTATGAAAACTGATGATTGAGTGAGTGAGAGCAGAATTTAGCTACTGTTTAATTCATAACAGTGCTTGGCTTCTAACTTTGACAGATCTGATGAGGCAAATTATGATGGTGTTTAAGCCTGCTATGAAAACTTGGAATCTGTGTGCATAATTTTCACTGGAGTTGGGCATGTTCACCTACAGACTTAAAGAAGCCTCGAAAGTGTAAAGACTTGTGTTAAAAAGGAGGGTGAGGTGCTGATAACAGATTTATAGATGGTTGGCTTATGATACATTTTTTTTAAGTTGGAACTGATCACATTCATCAGCTGTTTCAGACTTAACAAAATCTGCAGAATTTACCATAACAGACGACTCTAAAGATGATTATCAGTATGAAGAGGTAATTTACTAAATTTATAATCTTGTGATATATGTGGTATTCATGTTTCGTTCTTTTATTTTACTTCATCAGTCACTAAAAACATCTTAGGAGAAACGACACGAATCTCCTTTTACAAAGTGTGATGATGTTAGGCATATCTTTATTTTTCAAGAGAAGATTTAATGTCAGTTGATTTGTTATGTTTTACTTTTATTTGAATGTTAAATACTTTTTTAAAGATACAGGTATCTATTTAGACGTTTCAGTTTATTTATAACAAATATTTCAGTAATATAAATTCTATTTAATATGGCAAAAATACCATTTTAACAAGAACAAGATTATTTTCAGCAGTTGTATTGAGAGTGGAAAGATGTATAAAATATGTTGATACCTAATTTTAAATAATTTCATTTAGGTTCCAACAGATGATGAATTTAGTCTTCAGGAAGGTGAGGAGGATCCGACAAAGGCTTTGCAGACCACTCAAGAGCAGGCTGAAGACTCCCAAATTTTAGTAAGAACTTCGTAAACATTCTAACAATTTGTCTGTAGTTTAGTTGGCATTAAAATTTACAAATCATAATTTATTTTAATTATGAAATATTTGTAAGGAAAATACTGTCTCTTGTTTTTTCAGAACTTTCTAGGGGTAAACATATACCACAGTGCAAAAGGCAACTTATGTTTCCCGAGTTTCATCTTCCTTTAACTTTTGCATTTTCTTCTGCATTGGTGTGTATCAACAGATCAGTTTTATGAAAACTGGTAATACTGGAGTCTTATGTGTTTTGAAACTGAATATACCTGAAAATTAAGAGAAAGATGACAGAAGATTTTAAACCTGAACATGCTTAATGCTAACCAAGTAGTGGAAATTCTTAAAGTTCTTTAGGGATAACCGAAGTTACGTCTGTTTTACTATGTGAGCTGACATGCAAATGAGAAGTGAAACAAGGAATGATATTTTTAACCTATTGATCTTTTGACGGTGCTGTAATTAAATAACCTTTTACTACTTTGTTGATTGAACATTGCATGGTAGGAAGCAATGTGCTAATATCTATCCCATTTTATCAAACTGAAGAAAGTGTTACCTTTCCTTAAAACAGAGGAAGAACGTGTGTGCTTAAACTCAGACTCTCTTTGATTTTGTGCTTATGCTAATAGATGTCTGCCCTCTTGCTTTTTAACTCATTATTTGGAGACTTAAAATTTTTTCCATAATTTTGAAACTGAAATAATATTTTCAGCCTTTAGACAGAAAGACATGAGTAGAAAACTATTTTAATGTCATTTCTAGTTCTTTGACAGCTTTCATAAAGATTTTCTGTATATTTTATGAGGCTCAGTAACTAGATTGATGCTAATTCGCTGGAAAAAAACAAGTGCTGCAGTGAATACTTTTTTGTGACCCAAGTTAGAAGCGCTGTTTCCTGTGAATTAATATTGAATCAATATCCAAACTCGGAGCTAAGAAGCACAGTAGAAGGCTGTCTTCACATGATAAATAATTGGTACACTTTTTCAATTATTACCTTCTAATATTGGCTAAAATAAGTTAAATTAGGTGACAACCATATCCCGAAATAGCTAATCTGTGATGAGCAGTTTTAAGTGATTATGTGTATTTGGTGGTCACAGTAACTTGTATACCTAATCCCATATTAAAGTTTGCATTTCAATACTAGATACAAATCTTTTTGTAATGGAAAAAAAAATATATAGAGAAGGCACAGATCAAGTGAGCAACCAAAAATATTTAAGTGATTTGCCAAAAGCAGGTACTATAAATATCGACAGTTTCTAAATTAACTACAGTTTCTTTTATGTTCTGTTAAAAAGGTAAGTATAACTAAGAAAATTTAAGAAAAATACTTATTTTCAAACTTCCTTCCAAAGTAATTACCACTAATTACTAAATGAAGAAGAGCAAACACAAGCAAATGAGAGATGGTGCTATTCACCTTTAAAAAAAAAAAAGTATGTAGGAATTGAGGCTATGTTTCTACAGAGGGTAATGAGACATGTTTTCTTTCCTTCTGGATCTCTGCGTGTGTGCTGTGAAACTTCTGGTCTTTAAGGAGATCCTTCAACAGTTAAGAGTTCATGTTTTTGTTTGGGTTCCAGCAGGGAAGTGAGGGTGATGGAGCTCTAATTTCCAAGTACCGTTTCCCTGCAGTCTGGTGGTGAGGTAGCAGCTGATTCAAAATACAGCTGTGCCTTGCAATGTTTGATTTGGGTAGCAGGGATTCTGCCTGCGGTTCCTGTTCTAGTCATCATTTGTCCTTTTCAGTTACAACTCCTGATTTTTTTTCTGTTGTCCTTGTTTTGAGATAGTGTAAAGTAACATAAAGTGTTTTTAAACACAAGCAATAGAATATTTTGCATATAAAGTACAATCTTCAGCTGACAGGGACCCTAGGAAAAGGATACAGAACTTCTGGGAAACAACACATATGCAAGAAAGCTGGATGAATTACTTTCTTCACTAGTTACAGCTATTATGCTTAAATTCTAGGATCTTTATTTTCTCAATGTCCCAAATGATAATCTGAATTCACATTGACCTTCTATTTTATGTAGGTCTGATTTGTTTGACAGTTAAAAATCTTTGCATTCCCTTTTTATTCTTTTTTAGTTTGCAAGAACATTTTGTTTTCCAGAGAATTTATTAATTTATTTGGTGTTATTTGATGTTGATATTAATTTCTTCATTGCACAAAAATTTTTGAGTATTGTGGAAGTCCTTAAAGTTAAGCTCTTAGCAATTAACTTATTTTACTCACCATATTTGCAGTCCTTAGACTCAAAATGTTTTGAAGATTTTAATTCAAAACAATTAACGAAGCAAATATTTCATCTGTTTATTTTGACTTAATGATCAGAATCCTTTAATAAGATGTTTTTGTCTATATAGCTGCTATAGGGTGTCTGTACCATATCAATTAGTAGATTATATTTTGATCATTTTTAAATAGGTAACTATATACAAAAATTACTGTTATGCCATTTTGTGGGTAGTCATCCAACGTTAAGATTAAGTTAAAGAAAGTGGTTAGCCTAATATCACTTACAAAGTCTACAGAAGAGCTGGGAATTTAATTCTGGTTTCCCAAGGCCCTGTTTCAATACCGTGCCTGTTAGACTGCATTCATTTTTCCCTATATTGTTCCCTGCTCGAGCGTCGGTTCCTGAAATGATTCTCAGTGCTAGTATCTAGCTAATAAATGCCCTTCCGCACGGATGAAATGAATTCCTGTCATATTTCCATTTATTAAGGGAATCAAACTGTGTCGTTTCTTCCGAAGACTGCCTTTATAGATGTGTTTGGGAAACTACAAGCAACAATATTAGACATTTGCCTCACTTAAAGAAAGGAAAGAAGCAAGGAAAGGGCTGCAGCCGCATGTCTGCAGATGTACTCTCTTTGGGCTTTGTATTACCACAATTAGAAAATAGACCTGTCTGATGTACTGTATCTCTAGCAATGAAAATATGCTAAATATTACATTGCACTTGGCATATTGTTTTATTCATAATATAGTGTTACATGGCCTTGATCGTGCATGTACATTTCTTTCTGTTTGTATTAGGTAGATTGCTTGGTTTAAACACAAGATTTTCTATATTATACAAAATGACTATGAGATTTTCCCAGTGTTTTTATTTTATCAAGATTCTGTGATTCTGTAAAAAAAAAAAAATGCCTTTGTCTCCAGGTAATTTATGTAGTTGTGTTAATAGAGCTCCCAGTAAGGACACGAATAAGCCATAAATGGATGGAGTTATCAAAAATCCCTGGCCTACAGATTCTTCTTTAAATGGATGGAGGAAATAATTTGCAGTCGCAGCCTTTAGTGTGTCTTGATGAATATCTCCCTGGATTTTTTTTTTCAGTTTTGTTAGTATTAAAATGAAAAGACGGTAGGCATCAGTGGAGGCTGTTTCTGTTTCTCATCAGTTCTCTGCAGTGTTTGGGTTTTTTCGTTTTTTTTTTTTTTAAAGGTATCACATGTTATCATAGAATCTGAGTTTCTTTCAAGAGCACTCTAACAGATAGCTGTCAAGCCTGATCTGTTGTCATCCTCTCGGTGGGAGTCAGGCACGGGTAGTGCGGTATCTCAGTAGCCCGTGGTGTTGAGCAAGTGCATCGTAGCATTGTACCCCATGAGGAGTTCCCAAACGCCGAGAGCTTCACAGTTGGCTATGTCAAGTTGCTGTAATCCATTTGAAGTCTGAAGGAATTAAGGCCGTCTCTTTGGCTGCCAAGTTGCAGTAGTCTCTCTCATCTGGTTATCTTTAAATGCAATTTGGGGCAGGGTGGGTAGTCTCAGCCTGGGTCATATTTTACTTTTTTCATAATCCCTTGCATCTTGAAATTTCTCTGAGAGAGCTTACTATCAAGCTATGCTCTGTGTGGGCTGAATGGGATTGGGTGAAGAAAAAAAATTTGCATTGCAACAAAAAGCTGTGAAAGGGATTTATTTTTTTCTCCGTAGTAGGATTGCTCTGTTTTGTTTTGATTCTGCTTTTGGCAACTGTGCTTGACCCAGGAGCTGATCTTCTCTGAATATCTGTCTATCTTGATGGCACTGAAGGAGCTGCATAGGAAGCCTCGGTGCACCATCTGCATCGTGCTAACACTTGTAGCAGTGTTGTCTGGCAGCTTCCCTCGGTGTCTGCATATGGATGTTGAGACGAAAAGGGAGAATGGATCTTTGTGAAACTTCGTAAGAGATCTAATGATGGAGGTGCAGTTCCTTCAGTCTCTCCCTTGCACGCATCATTACAAAAAGAATATAAGCGTTTTTACTATCACCTTGGACTTACGCATTTTTCGTTAGAGGAAGTACTGATTTTTCTTACCAGTAGTTCTGAAGGTTGCTGAAGGGTGCAGGAGTATGAGAGCTAACATTTTCTCAAAGATAGAAGATTGTTTATCAGCTTAAATAGTTTCAGGTCTACATGAGCGTGTGTCAGGTTCAGAATACTTGTTTAAATCAGGTAATTTTTGAGTTATTTCTCTAGAACCTTCCACAGAGCTTGACATTAGAAGGATCAGGGATCACAGGTCTGATCAATAAAGACAAGGGAAACATTCAGCTGTACTCTAGTAGATCTGTGGCTTTAGGTGACTTCAGAAATAGAAGCTAAGTTAATTATATTTCTCTTATGGGTTTAGTAACAATTATCACATTTTAATTTCAGGCTTTGCAACCAGTTCTGACTTTTGAGAAATCAGTGTCTGAAATACCTGAAACGATGGATGACTTCTTCTGCAATTTCCTGGTCAGATTGGGAATGTCCAGAACCCTTGACTGCTTCCAAACTGAATGGTAACATATTTTAAGTGACCATGTTACTTTGAGAATTAGGAAGTAGATGCTCAGGATTCAAATATTTCCAGTATATCAGGATATATTTCCAGAAAACTCTTCTGAGCACAAGTCATTGTTAAATACGTGGTGTTTTACCAAATAAATATATTCATTTTGAAAAAGAGGACACAAACTATTGTTTTAAGGACAGACTTTCAAGAAAGCTGACTCCAGGGAGTTCCTAAATTAAAAACTTACCTTTGAAGCACTGTATGCATTTCACCTAACTCCAGACATTTACTAGCCTGGTCACCTTAGGCCTCTTCGTGACCAGTGAAGAGAAATAATCATTTTCAGGATGCAACTCACATGAGTTGTTTAAGCCATCTCCTTTAAGATGAAATGAATTCAGTTATTTGTTTTCAAGTGTATTCTGCTCTCCACTGACTATGGATGAAAACTAGAAGCCAGCTACACTGCAGAAGTCATTGGTGGATCAAATGAGTCCTATGAAAAATGATCAGCATTTCATTTCAGCAGTGCTGAGAAATCATGTGCTTTTGTTATTTTCTTGCTTTACAGAATGTGGGTGCCTGCTAAAAACGGAATATGTTGTAGTATGCTAGAGTATTTTCACCTTGATTGTTTGGGTAGGTTTGGATATTCATCATAGCTACCTTGTATTTTAAGTAGAATAATCAAAATTTTTGGTACTCGTTGATTTTTGGTACACCAGTCGAAATAATATGGTTGGTTTGCGTTTTTCTTTTTAAAATTTAATTCATGTAGTAATCAGAAGAGTAAACTCTTCAGCTGTTGCTATCTTCTTTTTCCCAGCTTTTATGCGTTGCAGGGATTTTGTCCGTACTTTGTGCAGAAGTTTAAACATGCAGCTTTGTCGAAATGCTCCACTTCCTCTGCCACTCTCTTCGTATACGGAATACCGCAGGCTGTATAATTTTTTTTAATATTGATTAAGAACGGTGTGCCAGGAATGGTGCAAAGCTTGAGAGGAGAGCTGAATTATTTTGGAGCAAAAGATGACACTTGTCATGAAGCTCTATTGAAATACTTTCAGTTACAAGCTTGCTTTGAATCTACAAGTTAATTGGAAAGATTCTGAGAAGTGGAAACACCTCTCTTTGAATTATCTTGTAGACAGTCTTTAAACATGAGATGTTCAGAGGTTTTTTAATAAGGTCTTTTGAAATTGTTTTATTTGAAAATGAGTATATTTGAAAAGTTAGGAACATCTTATTTTTTTCCTACAAAAGCCTTGAAGCTTTTAAATTTTCTTAGAAATATTCTCTAATGGGGAGTTATTGCTGTCATTTGCAAGGCCGTGGTCTTACAAGTGTAGAGCTCGCCAATCAGGCATTGCCTTTGGAATTAATAACAATCTGGTTTTTGATAGCGTAACAATGTGACTCTAAATGATTCCTTAGAGAAGGAGCACTGTAGCTCTGTATTCTTTTTGAACAAAAGAACTGATAGGAATAGTATTAAGTTTGAAGAAGTTTAACAGTTTTTATGGAAAAAGATAATTAATGCTAGTCAGATATAAATAATGACCTTTTTATGAAACTACGGCTTTCTTTGAAGCACTTAGAGTTTGAATCTATATCAATGGCAAAATTCAGATTGCTTTTTAACAGAGCAAGAACAGGTCTTAGCAGGCCTTATCTTTTAAATCCTTAGCTGTACATATATTTTTTTTTCCTAAGTAATAATTTTAATTCTGGTAGTATTACAAATGAGCTCAGCATGTCAGGATCTAATCTTACTGTATTGACACTTTTTCTGCATTAATACCTTATTTCAAAATGTTTCATGTTGGTTTGAAATAGATAATTTACAATATTAATGAAAGTGAGAGCAGATTAGTGTACTCAGGTTCCTCATTATGTATTGGGACGACGCTCTCGCTCATGCTGTGGTGATCAAGTACTAATGGAATTTAAAATGAAAAATTAATTAACGTAGAGAAAATTTATTAAAAGGCTTGCTTTGAAATAATTGTCTGTCTGAGATCTAAAGGTCGCTTAATTTGGACCAAATTATCTGTGTTTATTTCAGAGTTTGAGAAAACATTCTGTTATTCTATCTAGCTGTATAAAATGTCATGATGTGATTATGTTTTATGTTAAGCCAACCCCCTCTTTTTCTTTGATGTAACAAATAATTTTGCCACACATGTAGTGACTTTTTTTAAATTTATGTAGATTTTTTTTGTACTTACACTTTTTTTTTCTTCCAGTTATACTTTAAAGAACTTAAAATTAGACTTAAATGATTTTTAGGCTATCTAATTTACCCATTAAATTTTCTATTCCTTTGATACAAAACTTTATAGTGCTTGTGTTGCCTATTAAAGATGTTGGATTGACAGCTTTACGGCATGAAGTGCAGGGGCTGATCAACTGTAAATTCATGCATCTGACAGCCTATACCTCCTAATCCCAAAGAGCTCCCTGCTGCTGGCGGCATGTTGCCAGTCTGAGGAGCAGATGAATCATTTGCTGTTCCCACATACGCAGGGAGCTATCACGGTGATTAGTACGCTCATTGGACTGGTAATCTCTGGGTGTTCCCAGAGACCTGGCAGTGTTTCAGCACGTGAGTAAAAGAAGAGCTGCAGACTAATTATGAAAACAGGATTTGATTTCTTTTCTGTTTGATGTGGTTAAAACTATGAATAAACTTACATGGCAAAACAAGGTTATAAGCCGTGTCTGTCTTGTGTATGCCTTGAAAAGATTGCTTGGGTTGTGCATAACAGCACATGCAACAAAGCTGCTATGTCTTCTTTGAGCATAAAGGTAGAATCATTACCAAAAAAATTCCTTTTTCCACAATGAAGAAAATGGATATAGGTTGTAATCCTCCATTACACAGCTCCCTAAAGACAGTGGAAACAATCTGCTTATTTCACACAGACCTGTTTCCTCTGCTCTCTGTCCTCTTTGGCCTGGAAATCATATGGTCACATTACTGTATGTTTTGCTTTAAGTTCATAAATCCTGAGAGAAACCAGGGTTATCAGTTCCAGGACAGCATCACACTGAAACGGATACAATTTATGTACTAGAACTGGCTCACAGCACAAGTGAAGTAACCTCAAGCTTGATTTGCAAAAAGCCACGTGGACATAACTACTTGCTTGCCTCCAGACCGATCATAACATGATAATATAAATTTTCTATTTGTGTGCCATAACAGATTGGAGGAGTACACTAGGGCAAAAAGGTGCTTTATTTTTCTGTGCTCGCTTCTTAGCCTTCTGTTGAAGCTGTTTAAGAGGTTATCAATTAGAATTATAATTTTCAGTAAGTTTTTGTGAAAGCTAAAACTTGAAATTTTAATCCCTGAATGCATCTCTAGGTGAGTTATCCCTTGGTAAAGGATTATCTTGAGCTATGTGTTCGTGTATTGCAGGGCCTCTCTGCAGCCTGATTCCTTTAAAACTCTTAGAAACTTCATTTCACTGTGATGTATATAGTAATAATGTGTTCTTTTCAGTCAGTCTGCACTGGACTTTGATCATAAAATCATATTTGACCATCTGTTCCTTAGGTTTCCAGATTCTTGGTTAATTTTAAATAGTGATTCAAGAATGGTATCTCAATTGTTCGGAAAAGCTTAGCTTGTGTGTGCGTGCAACTAACTAATTTGCATCATAGTTCTCTGCTGTAATGGAAAGAAGCGGGAACAATAGCTATTTGGCAGTTGGTTAGGTTTGTAGAAGTTCTGTAAGTTTTACAGGACTGGGTTGATGAAAGATAATGAGATTTCACAATGTAATTTTGTGGTGTGGTTTTCTATTCCATTTCTACTACATGCACAGAAGCCTTCAGTTTTAGTAGCGTTCTTAGACAAGGCCACAGTGAATTTATTGGTATTAATTGTATTTCATTAAAATTGTCTTTCAGGGTTCTTAGCTCTGCTGGAGGCTAATGTCGTCAATTATCCGTGTTTGATGTGTCTTCGTGCAGAAATTTGATGGGTTTCATGAGGTGCAGTTAGGGTGTTCAGTGGAGAATGTCTTCTGGCAAATGAAGGAATATGTAGAATTGTGATCATTTGCAATGAGAAGTGCCCTGTTTTCAATATGTCCAATAGGAATTGTACCTGCTCATCAGTCAGTGTTTATTTGAAAAAAAAAAAAAAAAGACAAAAAAAAAAAGACCAAGTTTCTTGCTTAGTATTAAAGCCTGTTGCTACTGTAATTTGCTTAAGAAAATGAAAGGATGATAGACTGAATTTTGCTTTGGACATGTCTGTTTAACTTTTCAAAAACCTGTCATCTCCTGGTGGTGACTGTGAGTGACAGCTTAATTCATAGGGATGAGCATTCCTAGAAGTATCCACAGACTGCAGATACATAGTTAACCATAGGAAGTCATTTGGACATGAGAGTTTCTAACATTCCCCCTTTTTTTTTTTTTT
>VXBO01014877.1:166873-185225 GCA_013400135.1 Rhinoptilus africanus | reverse complement strand
CAGTTCAGTTTTCTCTGAGCTCTAGTAGAAACCTAAATCTTAATTTCTTTTATTTGTATTTACTGGGTGATAGAAAATAAATTTCAATATCCAGTAATCAAAACAAATTACTACAAAGAATCATGAGAATATAATATGTAGAACTAGAAAATAAATGGTTAAGTGCATTTTGTATTAAAATACAGTACTATAAATTACAGCTACCACAAAATATCACCATAGGAACAAAATCAGTATACATTTAGTCTTCATTTTTTAATTGCAAAAAATCTATCACTCTGGCCCTACTGGTAAGCGGTATTTCAGTGTAAATTACCATCACTGATTATACTTGTGGGTCATAGCTGATTTTACAAGCCAGTTGTACTTCAGTCGTAAGGGAGTTAAAATATTTAGCCATTAGAATGGAGAGATGCAGTAGTGAACTACAAGTAATGTGGTTCCTGAGTGACATGCTCTGGGCAATCCTGCTTTAGCTGGGAGTTGGACTGGATGATCTCTAGAGGTCCCTTCCCACTCTGACATTCCGTGATGCCATAACATAGCCTTTTCTGCAGAATGGTACATCTGCATGTGTATGTGTTCATGGGGAATTTATCCTGAGACTTAATAATCCACTTACTTGGATTCTACCAGTGCACAGTGTTAAAATATGGAGCTGGAATAAAAAGTTAACTCTATCTCTTTGATTTTCCTCAGGATTGCTCAAGCTAGTAATTTTCATTTAGATTGTTCCTTTATATGAAAAAAGGCTACTCAGATTATAAATAATCATTGCTGCTGATAATAACAATAATCAAATTATTTTCCAATGATAACGATGTATCACATTTTAAATTAATAAATTAATTGCCCATAATCTAATAGTTAAGTAAACAGCTTAATGATCAAATCAAATATTGTGTGGTCTAAATATACTGTTGCACTGAGAGATGGGCCATCTAGAGAACATTCCTTTATTTTAATCTGCAGTTTCTTTGGATAGTGGATGGTTAGGGATTGTGTGTCTCATTTGAGTGAGAGAGTAAGAAGCAGTACTGCATAGTAAAAGAAGGAAAGACAAAATCTGGCTGTTCTGAAATTTATTATTGTCAGTAGTAATTTTAATAGGGTTTCCTTTCTTCCCTCCCCCCCCCATGTACATCAGAACATGCTATAACAAGATAATCTGAGTGGATTATGATTTAGTAGAAATTTTCCTGGTTTGTTTCATTGCTGCATGATTGTTTAAGAATGTGAAGCTCAAAACCATTTCACTGTGGTCGTGAATGAATGGGGTTTTTCCCGTAGGAATGCCTATATACTCTGTGGGGTGCCAGAATATTTTTTTTTTTTGGTAGCAGATGTCTAATTAAAAGGCTGAAAGACAACATAATATTGTGCACCAGGAAGAAAGCAGGAGAGGGAAAAGACATTGCCAACATGCTAGGTGCCTGCAGACTGTCTGTTAAATAAAACTACTAACACTCACTGAAGTGAACTGCGCTAGAAGAATTAATAAATCCATGAACTGAAGCCATGGCCTGCATTTTCACATTCTAACATTTGATGAAAACTAAAATAGGAATTCTGGGGTGGTAAACAAGTGAGTGGTGTCACCTGTTTGATATTCCAGAGAGGGCGACGAAATATAGGGCAGTTCTATACGACACAAATTAGAACTAGGTAAATTCTGTTCATTGGCCTTTACTGTTAAATACTGCATTTATGCTGCGTGTACCTTGTTAAAACACTATTAAAATTAGTCCTCCTGTCTCCACTTGTAGGGAGAGCTTTATTTTCTTAGTCTTTCTGCTAATATTAGAATGGGGAGTATATGTAGATATAAAATGTGGTTTGTGCTATTGGTCACTGCTTCATTTTTCAACCGTTTTGCTTCAAATAACTTTGAAAATTTTCATTGGTACTAACTGACGCTAAAAGTTTGGCACTTCTGTGGTGCTAATTTAGTGTATTTTGGTTTGGATAATTTATGAATAAAACAGTACTGTTTCTGGAATAATAGGTGAAACTGAGCTTTTCTGCTGTACGTACCATGAGATAGCCTTCCTTTGTGTCTTTTGGGTAAACCCTGGTCATAGTACTCAATAGGAAATCCATTTGCTGTACTGGCTGTTAATGGCATTTTTCCTTCTTCAGACACTCAGTAGCTGTAGTCAGTACCCTTGCTATGATAAAGCAAATATCCCAGCAGGAGCCCAAGTTACCTGGAGAACAATTTGAGTTTTCAAGTATTGTGAGAGAGATTTCACCAGCTTACGCTGAAGACAGAGTGCCTGTGAGCACTGAAGAAGTGCTGATTTGACTGGTTAGAAACTAAGGATTTCTGAGCAAAGAAAGTCTCCTTTAATCGTGAGCTACAGTGCTGTGAGGTGTATTTGTAGAAAGCTTTTAATTACGTTTGGTATTTCTGAGCTTGGTGCTTTTGACAACCATCTTGCAGAAGAGAGATGTTACTTGGGACCTCGGCAGTGTGAGGGCCCAGGATAAATGACTGTAAACCAATTACCTCCTGCTTTAACATTGTTTAGCAATTGGTGGAAGAGATTCAGTGTCTAGAAGCTGACTGTAATTGTATTTTGGGTATTTTAATAGAGTATTTACATTACTGCATGGTAAGCGGGTGGTCAAATAGAGTAGATTGCAGGATGTTGGTTGCATTTCACCGGGACATTTCATTATTTAAAGACTTGTTGTATATAATGAGCATGTATTTTTTAATAGGTTGTCTGTGTCTGAAGACATCTTGAGATGTAACAAAATCCCTGGATGCATATATTAAAGAAATAAATTATTTTACTCTGAAGCTAGTGATAGTTATCACCTTAAAGTGTAGATACACTACTAATCTTTATTCAAATTATTTCTAAAAACAGGCATTGTGTTGTCATAGAAATCAAAACTAATTTTATGTTGGTTTGCCATGTGACAGTAGTTAAAATATAGCTTAAGTGTGTACTCCCTTTCTCTTTCTTTTATCTTGAAGGCTACAGTTGAGCCCTGATTGATTGGTAACGGATGTTGTTACCTGCCGCAATAGTTCTTGAATAGAAGCATAGATTCTTTTTCCAATATGCAAGAAAAATTTGAAAACAACATCACTAAAAATTGTTAACTTTTACAGGAGATTAGTTAAATTTAATACATTGTCTTCAGTGATAATTTGTGTAGTTCAAGCATTTAATATTCTAGTAATGCTTGTGAATTGAATAGTAGGTTGTGATTTCATAGCAGTATTAAACTCTGCCTATCTGGTGATTTAAAATAGCTTGAATTCCGTGTCTTTTGGTGGTTTTTCTGTAGCCAGACTCTTTGTATTGCTACATTGCCTTTGTATTTGAACACGTAGGTAGACAACATAATGGGATGTTGGGTTTCAGATTGTGTTAATCACAGAAACTGCTAACTGTGGTATTGTTAAGTTCTTCAAACATTTAGGAATTTATTAGGTAAATGGAATAAAAGCTGTGTACAGCTTTTGTCTGAGGTTTGTAACTGTGTTCACAAACATGAGTTAGGAAGTTCAAATATTTGCAGGTATCTTTCTGTCCTGATTTTTGGAAGAATGCTCACAAATATACACCCAGTTTACAGCCACAGTAATAGTCAAAATATAAAGCAATCCTGGAAACAGTATTTATTATTACTGTTAGTGCTATCACCAGCAATAAAATCCTCAGCTGATCTCCTATTTCTCTGCCAAAATCTAACCATTCTTGCACTTATTTCTCCCCTTACACTATGTAAAAAAATAAACTGCACACTTTTTGTAGTGTGCCACATTTAAATGCATCTGTTTAATTACGTGTTACATCTCTCATCCTTGCTACTAAATACTATATTAACTAGATAGAGCAAAAGCATGAGTATATGGTCTCTAAAACTGTCTTTACTTCAATTAAAAATTATTTTAGGACTACAACTTCCAGCGTGCTTGGGAATAAAGTCCCACATAAATTCAGTAGGAACAGGGCATGTAACTCACTTTTGAAAATCCCTGCTTGGTTTTATTGGACCTTGCTGCCTTCTGCTATTTTTATCAAACTGCTTGCTCAAGGAGAGTTTAAATGGAGAGACCTGCAGTTTTTGACATATATCTTAACTAAAGGAAATTGATATTGGCTTTGTTGTGGCTGTAGCAACATCTTTTACTCTTTGAAGAAGCCTTCTGCTTAATTATGAAGGGGCGGGTTTTGTATTCAAGATCTGATGGCAAGTCGTATCTCGTGGATGGTGTCGTGATGGAGCTGTTTCACAGAACTGTCCTGAGACCACTGATTGATTCACCTCTCCAATCTCCCTGTTCACAGGATCTTGAGCAGATTCGTAACCTGTGCTTTGTATCCCAGTACCAATACCCTAAATTACTCTATTTCACAACTTCTGGTGCCTATGCATACACAAAACTAGGTGCGTGCCCACAGCTCCTTTCAGTTTTTCCCAGTATTATCGCAGGGGCAGCCCTCTCTGTTTCTATTTCCCTGCCAGCTTTTTCTCACCTTTGAGTGATTCAAAGTACCATTAATTCACTTGTGCTCTTCTTCAGGTCTTCCTGACTGTTCCTGCTACAAGCAACAATTCACATATAAATGTGCACATATAAATATGGTAGTTTGTATAGGTAATAAATATAGCAAATGCATATATAGTAAATACACATTATTTGTACAATTAAATATAATGAGCTGGCAGTTGTGTGTCTTCTTCCTGGACCTGTGATTTTGGCATACTCCACAGTCATAATGGCTTTCCTACCCCTTCGACTCCTGTCGGAGAGGAAATGAGCTTTATTTTTGCAAAGAGCAAATATCTTATCTCCATGCGAGGTAGTTTCAAGCTTCCTTTTCAATTAAACAATTCATCTACTAATCTTTCCTGACAAATCCATATTAGTAAAGGCAAAGAGAAAATGTATAGAATATATACAGAGTATTTTCTTTTATGTTTATGGAGCAGAATATGTCAGGGTGTCCCATGGCTGTATATAGAATGTGCTTAGAGAGGTTATCGATATGTTTGCAATTGATTTTGAAATGGATTCCTTTTCCTTCCTGCTGTCACATACAGGGGACACTTGGGGACAGGCTGCAAACATGACTGAATAGAGCCTAGAACTTTGCTAGCACTACTTTTTCCAGAATCTCTCTAAATGCATTTATTTGCAAGTTACAGCTCTGTGTGTGTCCTTCTAGCATCTACCATTATGTTGGGCCATAATTAATATAATGTACCATTATATTAATTCTACGTGTATTCAACATAACCTGATGAGCAATTAATAGGAGGAGACTAATACTTCACTCATATGTTTTCTGTTAACATATAGCAAAGCAAAAGAGGCTTTCCTAAAAATGCAGAAAGAACGTGACTTCCATCGAATGCATCACAAGCGAGTGGTCCAGGAGAAAAACAGGCTGATTTGTGACATTAAAAGGTAAAAAATTATTTTAATGACTGTACATGTAACATTAAAGGTAACATCTTCAATTGTTGCCTGGTAGTGAGATAATGTTGTGGAATTTAAAGTGCTAAAGTAAAGATAGCTGCTTTAGTGTCCTGGTAAATGGAAGGTCCATCTGACTGTTCTTCCATGTCTCTTAAACAATTTCTAAAGATTTTTTTATAGAGATTTTCTGTGGTGTGATATGGCATTAATAATACATAGTATTTCTGATAGTTGAAAATACCAATGAGACTTTCTTTTACCCAGATCTTTTTCCATAAACATGCAGTGATTTCTGGGTTTAGATCCTTTATCCATTTTAAGGATAACTGGTGTCACCCTGAGTTCCGAACCTTTGCATTCATGATTCTTGTAGCTGGTATGTGCCGTCCTTTTACAACTTGAACTTCCTATATGAAATTTGCTGTGTTACTTTGGTTGCAAATAAGCCCAAACTAGTCCATTGGTACTGAGTTGTAATAGTTTATTTTATAATATTTAATTCCATAATTTTGTCATTCTGGAATTCTGTAGGTTTTCTATTAACTTTTGTGGTCCTTTCCCTCCATGAGCAGAACTTTTATATTGTCCATCTGAAGATCACTGGGCCAGGTGAAAGAGTTGAAATTAGACTCTTTCCTTTACATGTGTTCGTGCCAGGACTTGTTTCAAAATACCATTGGGGGGTGGCTTGCATCTACAGCTCCAAACAAGTCACAGAAATTTGTCTTGTCAATATTGTTATCAATAAATGCATGTAGTAGCAACTACTTGTTTTACATCTTTAACCTGGAAATCCCAACATACTAGTGCAAGAGAGCACTCTTCACCGACTTATCCTCTGTCAGGTTTTTGAAAAATGCAGTATTTTTGAAGCTTAGTGTCCTGTATTTCTCTTGAGAGATTATATATCTAACTTTCAGTTGTTCTGAAGAATTAAAGTGGTTAAGTATTGTAAATGTAATGTGAAGTGAAGAAAGAAATAATAATCGTATAACCACTGTTTTGTCTAGATTAGGGTCTTGGTAGGTGGATAACAGCTGTAATTCTCTTTCTTCCAATGAAATATCATCCATCTGCAAGAAAATAGGAATTAATAAAAAATAGAGTGCAGTATGTGTATGGAGGATTGAGAACAGGTCAAAACTGCGTGGGTTGTTTTAAAAGATATGACTAAACAAACTATGAAACCTCTTATTGATCTGACTTCTTATTTTTATTTTTTTCTTATGGTGTTCCAGTTGTGTGGTTACATACTAAATACCTTTGCTGCCTCCTCTATGTTGACCTTTTGGCAATTCTGTTATTTTATTTGGGGAGGAAAAATGTTACACAGACATAAATCTCTGATTCAAGAATCCTCAAAGAATCATCTGTCCTCTTCTTGTTCACAGGCTGAAGGCACATTATGCGTCGTATGAACCAGTGCTGAAGCAGTTGACTGAAAAATACCAGAGTACACTGAGACAGAAAATGTTAACTAGTTTGGAGAGAGACAGAGCAGTTGGGCAGGTAAAACTATGGTGAACACCACTTGCGAAGCTGTGAGGAATGCTTTTGGTGGGTACTTTGGTAAATACATAGGATATTTCCTTTAAAGCAACACACTTATGTATCAGTTTGAAACAGAATATGTTAGTGAGTTTCGTGTTATTTGGTGAAATGTTAATATCGAAAGTATGTGAACCTTAGTGCCACAAAGTTGTAGTTCTCAGTCTGTACTTGCTCCGTGCTGCTCCACATGAGCCAGCAATGTGCAGACCCTGTTGTGCTTTCAGTCTCAACAACTTGAGGAAAGGTGTGATATTCCCACGGATTCATATGCTTCCACCTGTGTCTTTAGAAATCTATTTTAACTTTCTTTATTACTATTTACTATTATATTTTTTTCTAAATATATCTAGGAATGACCTACTACTTTAGGAAAAAAAGACATTAAGATATCAGACACAGTTTTTCTGTCTTATGAGTGGAATAATAGAGTAGAATTTTTCTCCTGGAATTTTATCTCATGTATAGATTGGTATACATCGTATTCTGCCCTGTTAGCAGGAACTACTGTAAACACATAGGATGGATGAAGGACAGAAAATTATTTTGCATGTGTTTTACCAATAGGTTGGTGGTTCAAAACAGAGGAGGAAAAAAAAAAGACAGAAAGGGGTTCCCAGAACACATTGCATTTCAGCAATAGCGTCAATTATATGTGGGTAACATTAAAGGAATTTACCATGCTTGCACTCTCTTCTAATAGTCCTCATCTTTTGTTTTCTCCATTCCTCTGCCTCCCATTTTTCTCAGGTCACCTGAGAGCTTACTTTTAAAAACCTGAGGATTGTGTGTTTGAAACTTCAATACGCAAAAAAAAAAAAAAGTCCTAGACAAAATGAAGGGTTTATGTCCAAATACAGTTACACTGAATCCAGAGTACAAACCATAGGACAGTTCCAATGGAATGAAATTTCAGGAACATTCTGTGATTCTATGACCTATCTGGTTATGAACTGTAAAACATTCTGGAGTGATGGCTTTGTTGTAGAACAACACCGTATTTTGTGCCATTTTCTTCTGACAAAGCTGTATGTCATATTGTGCCATTAAGTTAAAGATGAGCCCAGCGATAGCAGTGGTTAAAAGTTGATGGTGCAGTAAAATCCTTAGTATTCTGTATGTCTGCATTGTTTTAAGAGAGGTGTAAAAATATTTTGAGATATTCTATGTGGCTTGTATTTTATTGCATTGTTTCACTGGGCCTTTCGAAAAATCTCAAATTAGGAGTAATGCTTATAATTTAGAGGCAATAATCAGAAAAGTAAAATATTATAGATGGAATTTATTACTTGAATAGGCAGACATAAATGCTGTGTGTTGTGAACAGACAGTTCAAAAGCAGTGTTTTCATATTATCTCTTGTTCTCTCCTTTTAAAAATTAGGTTACAGGTTTGCAAGCCACATTACAAAATTTAGAGTCTGGACGTGCTATTCAGATTCCTGTGACAAAAGGTAAAATATTCCCATGGCCAAGCTCAGACTGATTATGGGCTTTTTGTTGTGATGCATTTCAAAATCCAGTAACAGTAAATCAAAAATACTTGCACTGTAAACATTTTATCAGCTGTCTTGGTGACAAAGCAGCAATTCTATCATTTGAATACCATTCAATATCGTTTTATCATTTGAATAAAGCCAACTGCATCCTTGGCTGCATCAAAAGAAGTGTGACCAGCAGGGTGAGGGAGGTGATTTTCCCTGTCTACTCTGCCCTGATGACACTCACCTGGAGTACCATGTCCAGCTCTGGGGCCCCCAACATAAGACATGGACCTGTTGGAGCAAGTCCATGAAGATGATGAGAGGGATGAAGAATCTCTCCTCTTGAAGACAGGCTGAGAGACTTGGGGTTGTTCAGCCTGGAGAAGAGAAGGCTCCAGGGAGCTTATAGCGACCCTACAGTACCTAAAGGGGGCTTACAAGAAAGCTGTAATTGACTTTTTACAAGAGCATGCAGCGATAGGATGAGGGGTAATGGTTTTAAACTAGAAGAGGGAAGATTTAGATGAGATTATTAGGAAGAAGTTCTTTGCTGTGAGGGGGGTGAGCCCCTGGCCCAGGTTGCCCAGAGAAGCTGTGGCTCCCCCATCCCTGGAGGGGTTCAAGGCCAGGTTGGACGGGGCTTGGAGCAGCCTGGGCTGGTGGGAGGTGTCCCTGCCCAGGGCAGAGGGCAAAATGAGATGATCTTTAAGGTTCCTTCCAACCCAAACCTTTCTATGACCATTCTATGACTTCATCCTAGAAATCTACTGTGTGTCTGATTTTATTTTATCCGCTAATACTTTTTTCACACAAGTGTTCTTTTTTTACTCACTGTAGGAGGTATATATGGTCACCTGGAAACATTTTGATAATACTGGCGTTACAAAATCCAGCCTCTTTTTTTATCATGTCTCATTTTTACATCAGGTTGCTAAAGTTATATAATACCTGCTGGAATGATACCTTTATCTGTATGGTACTACACTGCTTCCCTGGTGTTTTGAATACATGCATAATATTTAAATTATTTCTCTAACTCTATCAGAAAAGAAACCTAGCACCTCTGGTTTCCAAAGTAAACAAGGCCTGTGCTATCACCTATTTTATGATTTTCCTATTGTCCAATTTCAGCGACATTTGATGGTAGATAGGTTTCAAATAAATGAGATTTCTAAAAGAGCCTTGAAAATAGGTAAGATGATGAAAAAGGGAAACAGTGAGCTCTGCCTTCTTTGACAACAGAGCGTTCACTTGAGAGTGGGATGTTGCACTTGCCTTAGACGTGAGCAGAATTTGAGAGCAATCGGAGATTCCAGTTTATTTGACATTAGAGAACCCCCAATTTTTCAGTCACATAGATGACCAGTTATCAAGTATTGTACAACTTCCAGGTAAAGCATTTGTTGCAATTAGGACATGTTTTATATCTGTTTCTCTTGTGTTTTTTCCCCAGTGTGTTAAAGGCCTAACTTTTTTTTTCATTAGTTTCCACATTCATGGAGTTACTTCCATTGTAAAAAATTCCTGTAGAAAAGACGAGACTAAGAAGAATAGGAGTCACATAACCTTTTTTGTTTTCTTTTTGGATTTGTCATTGAGCGAGGAGGATAACAAGCATTTCCTTGACAATTAAGATGGTTTATTTATTATTAATGCAGACATTTCAACTACCATCCAGATCTTTGCTATTGCATGCCTATTACGGGTATTGCACATTCAGTTTAATTTCTTCCTTCAAATTCTATCAAATCTAGGTTGGAGCAGTTGGCTTCATAAATAGTTGTGGAGTGCTATGAGGACTGGACTGAGATGTAATTATCTGAAAGAAGCCCCTCATCTTAGCTCAGGTCTTGCTTTCCCTGCGGTGGTGGGAGGCTTACGTAGCTGAGGAGCCCCTTGGAGCACATGCTACTCCTTTTCTAAACTACTGTAGTTAAGAATATAGCTGCGTTCGCTTCTGGAAGAACCTGTAAGGGTTCTGTAACCTTACCCAGTATAAACTAAGCTATGATTTTAATTCTATGTACAAGCAAATAGCTACTAAACTAATAACTTCTGTAAATACAGACTTCAAATGTGTTAATATGGTGGAATGCTTACGTACTGGCATCAAGCCTCTTCAGTGTTCATGGTATCTTTCTGCTTTGGGATTCTGGTGCCTTTTTTTGGTATGAATTCGTGTCATGCTCCTCAGCAAGGCACAGCTCAGGCCTCCAAAATACCTTTCTATGGCTCTATGTACTGGGTATGCTCTGCTGTGGTTTTTAAATGTTGTTACAGCTGAAAGTATAAACCTCTGCCCTAAAGAGCATAGTGCTCGTTTCATCTTCAGATAGGGAGGTAGAGAGCAGGCTTTTTATTTTATGTTAGTTTAGGGCATGTAGCATTCAACAGTTCATTATACTCTGGCTTGGGGGATATGTAGTATGGATTCTTCCTCCATGCCCATGTTTTACAGTATAGATGTAGATGCCCCCAACGTCTTCATATTTCACATACTTCATTTGTTGTTTGAGTGGTTTTAAAAAGCACTCTCTGGCTGTTCGCAGTACTTGTTTATTCTCCAAAAATCTTGAGAGCAATTTATAATACCAAAAAATTGACAAGCAGGGGAGCACTTTATGAATAATAATATTAAAAAAACCAAATCACTTAGTCTCCAACAGAAATTATTAAGTTCATCAGCCACCCGCTTGCTTGTACAAGCCTTAATTTGCTTCATACCCTGTGTATTATAAATTAAGTGATATTTCGGTTCATTTCCTTCCAGTGCTTTGTCCTCTAACGCTACAGAATTTTTATTGCCCTCTGTAGGTCAGACTCATGTCTTACTGGGTGATACTGTTTCTCATTCAGATACTGTCTGCTGCCTCCTGAAAGATGGTCATGTTCTGTTACCTCTTGAATTCTTATTCCTGAGACCGTATAAATGCAACCTTGAGAAGCGAGCAGCGCGTAGATACTGGAGAAATGTTTGCTGCATTTTTCTCTAAATTTAAAGTTCTTAGTTTGGAAAGAACCAGTGCTGTTGGACTTGCAAATCTCTGCTGTAAGGAGACCTACAGCTGCTTTTTTTTCAGCTGCCATCTCTTGAGGGCTGACTTTTATGCATTAGTACATTGGTACATTGTGATTATAAGATACCGAACATTCAGATTGCCAAGGTAAGACGCCTTTTCTGGCCAGCTGTCTGCTTCCACTGCAGCGCAGTGCATGGAGGAAGGAGAGTGGCTGTTCCCGGCAGCAGGAGGTTGCCTGGCACTGCTCCTCATGCTGTGTCTGGCCCACAACCTGACTTGACCACCCAACACCTCAGATGCTGCCTTTGGCTACAGGACATTGAGAGTGGCTTTTAATTAGTTTTGGGGTTGCTGAAGTGTCAGAGGTTTTGAGTGGTGGCAGTGAGGTCCTGCACATCCAATCCAGTGTGGGTTTGGTTTTCGTTTGTTTTGTGGTTTTTTGAGGGTATCATAGTGCATAATGAAGAGTAAGGGGAGGTGCTGTAGTATTCATAATGAGTTTGCATTGTAAATTTTTGTCTGGTGGCTGGGTAGAAAGAAAAATTAACAGTAGTTAGTGTTAATTTTAGGACAACTATTCTGGACTTATGACTTAGGCATTTGATGTAGCAGCTTTCAGCCTGATACATTTCAAAAAATTGGAAAGGACAGCATCCACAATATAGAGCATGTGATTTATTTATTAGCGGTTTTTTGCTATCCCACTGCCAGACTGCTGTTCAGCTTTGCAAACGGTGCTTTGTACACAAATCCTTCAAGAGAAGGTTTTCTTCAGGTGTCTTAAAAATTATTAGAAATCTTAATTTTTATTTCCTATTTTACTTACCTTGCTTGTTTAAAGTTGGTACGAAGGACATTTAATAGCATCACAGAACTGCTGAGGCTGGACGGGACCTTTCAGATTGAGTCCAACCATGGCCCCAGCTCTGACAAACCCATCACTAACCCATATCTCTGAGCACTGGGTCTGCCCGGCTTTTAAACACCCCCAGGGATGGTGCCTCAACCACTTGCCTAGTTGGAGAGGAACTAGTTAACAGTTAGAATTAGGACTCAGTCCTCTTGCAGGCTGTTTCTCTGACCCTGTTACACTCTCTCAGAAGCCAGCTCTGAAAAAAAAAAAAAAAGGCTGTATTTTGAGTTCAGATTATATTTAAAAAGGATTGGATGTTTTGTCTAAGATTTGCCTTAAGAGCTGGTTTCATTTTTGTTTTAAATCTGGTCCTCCCTGATGTGGTAGCATGGTCATACATGCAGTGATCTAATTATCAGGGAGAAAGAACTGACTTTTTATTTAGGTTATTGGTGAGTATTTACAGAGTGCCTGCACCCTTACTTACGGATCAAGACCCAGTGTTAAGCGGTGCTCTGAAAAAAGACTGCTTTTGCCTGAAGGAATGAAGCACCATTGATTGTGGCTTGCTTATAAACCTAAGTGAACACTGCTATAACAGCGGATTCTAAAAACATGTTATAAAACTGTTACTTGCTCAGTACATTTCTTGTATTTTCTAAAAGCAACAGCTGCTTATTTATTACCCAATTATATTCCAAAGTTGAACTCAATGAGTTTCTTTACTCATGGTTGAATTAACTCATTGCTAAGACTGTTAAGTGTACTTTTGCTTTCCTTGATCTGGTGTAATTGCTGTTAGAAGGTCATGCAAAAAAAATTTAAAATGCACCAGTTAAAGTACTTAAGCCTGGTTGTCCCCATTCCGTCTTCAATGCAGTTGGAATAGAAAATCTGTAAACATAAGCTATGTCTTAGTGCAATCGCAACAGTTCTTTAGAATTTCTTCTTTCTCTTTTTTTTTTAATGGTTACTGACTTTTTGAACTCTTCAACTGTCATAACTCTGTTGGTTTATAAGTATGTGCATTTCAAAAGCTCCAACAAACCAAATGCTCTGTGAGCAACAGGTTAGTGGGTAGCAGTTACTGAGTGGGTATGAAGTGTTTGACATATAAAACGATTTTGCTGTATACCATTCCTCAGAGAAAGCTGTTATTCAACGTGTCTGTGACAGGAGCTTTAACTTTTAAAGCAGTGAGAATACAGACATTATTTTAGACCAGGCACATTTTTATCACTTACAGTTTTACTCAGATTGGGTATACTGGAAGGATTTGTGTTTGCTTGATCTGCTTTTTTTTGCCTCAAGAGTAAAGTGGGTGGTTTTTTTCCCATTTTAAGTCAGAAAGTTTGCATTTTGTTGTCAAGGTCTTAATAGAACTATTTTACATGAGCAAACATTTAGGAATGTGTAGTGTGAAGTACATTTATTTCCATCTGGAGTTAAGCTGTATAGTGTGTTTTTCAATCAGAGATTTTTTCAAAGAAAAAACTTGGGATGTAAGTGCCCAAATCATGTTAGAATTCAGTGTTCCATTCTTTTTCCTGTAGACCCATGTACACACTACAGAACATTGCGACAAGATACCGGGATGACAGGGGACTGTGTTCAGATATGTGTGAGGTGCCAACACAAAGACTGTCAGAGAATAGTTTACTCTCTACCAGGTCATGGCAGATACATCCTACAATAATCCACACGTGTTATACTGTTCTTCGTATTCCTTTCAGCCTGTTGTGATGATTTAGAGCTATGCTACCAGCTTAGAATTTCTTTGCTATGTTGCCTATTCATAAGTAATTCATTGTGTGAAAGGTGGGTTGGGGGAGAGTGCAGGGAAGCACTTTGAAGGTAGTGAGCCCCTGTCCCAGGTTGCCCAGAGAAGCTGTGGCTGCTCCATCCCTGGAGGGGTTCAAGGCCAGGTTGGATGGGGCTTGGAGCAGCCTGGGCTGGTGGGAGGTGTCCCTGCCCAGGGCAGGGGGTGGCACTGGGTGGGCTTTAAGGTCCCTTCTAACTCTAGCCATCCTATGAAAAGGGAATTCAGGCGATAGATCAGAATAATGCATTGGTGGTTGATAGGGTAGGCTGCAGTGAGATGATGTTTCTTCTGGCTCTGAGGGAAATGAAGAATTGCATCCATTTTACTGTGACTCTGTCAGGTACTGCAGGATTTAAAAATCATTGCTGCATCTTGGGGACAAAATCTAGAGTACTGTTAGATAATCTGAAATAGTTAACACTAAAATAATTTGTGGAGCAGAGTTTTATGTAGTCTTGGAATACTTTATATGGATGGCGCAGTAACCTGAATATCTTTTTATTTAAAGTGGTGTTTCTTTTAGAATTTCACATTTCTAGCTAATAGTAAGAGATATATTCCAGAAGAGTAAGCAAAAAATGCATTTAGATGATATTTTTGTTGGGTTTATTTTATAGCAGGCCACGAATGTCAAAGGAGGAAAGGGCTGGAAGGTCCCACCCAGAAAGCTCTTCAGGCAGCCAGGCAGCAAAAAATCCTTGATGCTGAAAGCTCTTCGTATGATCCAGTGGAAGATGCAAAGAAGATAGGCAAGAGATCCCCAAAGGTATGCAGTATTCTTTGCAGCTCCTCACTATCTAATCCAAAGTATACTTTAAAGTTTTACTAAACTGTGGTGAAATGCTTGTCCAACACGACTGAAAGAAGTCTGTCACGTAGTGACAAATGCTTAGTAAAAGTAAATAGGACGGGTAGGGAAGAGATTTTTTATTTTTAATAAGAGTTCCTATCACAACTAATTTTTCAGGGAATAATAGTGACTTTGATTAGCTGAAGCTGGCAAGCTACTTTTTGAGAGTCTGATGTAATCACCCTGCAGAGGAGGAGCACTGGCTATAAATCCTTGTTCCTCTGTTATGTTTTTTGTAACTGGAGAAATCCTGACCTATTCTGTAATGCTTGCAGACTTCTCAAGTATTTCAACCTGTCTCTTTCAGCTGGGTCTAAAAGGTGTAACATCTGGGAGACTAAGGGCAAAAAAATAGTGATTCCTCAGTAGTCAATGAAAGTTTCTGAAGTTGAGCGTACCGAAAGTGTTGCTATTTCAGTTTGGAAGTTGTGCAAAATCAAAATTAATTCCTGATTGATTTTTTTGATGTTGTTGTTGAAAGGAATTTGTTTTCTTTACTTTATTCTACTTGGTTTGTTTATTGAGGTTGCCTTTTGGGACTATATAACAATACTTTTTATTTTTTCCAAATGAGGGTAAACATTCTAATATTTAAAATTTCTGAACCTCTTAAAACTGTTATACTGCCCTATTTTTGTTTGAGAACCACTGTTAGAGTTTAAACCGTGTTTCTTGAGAAGGAAAAAAAGCTTTAGTTTACCTTAATGTAGTTGGAATTGGCTTCAGTCTTTCCTTTCCCCGTCTCCACAAGAATATGTTCATGGTGATTTTTTCTTTCCTATGTTTCTGTCTGGTTTTGCAAAGGCATCTCTTCTGTCTGACGCTGGCAGTGCACCTCTCTGACAAACATACCACTTGAGTTCTGTTTTCATCCCTTCTCATTCTCCTGAACCTCCCATTAAATAAATAAATATTGTGCTGCTTTCTAAAACACTTCTCACCACATACTGGAAATAATTCTCTGTGCTGTCTCCCCACCCATTGGTATCTGACCAATTACTGAGGCACCTGCCAGTCAGTCCATCTCCCCTTTCCCTGTTCTTCATTCAGGGGTTAGAAACTTCCATCTTAGACTCTTATAGGTATCTCTTCTTTTTATTTTGACTTATTTACAGGTAAGTATTTCTGGACTTATGAAATCTTATTTTTTTTTTATCCTGTTTCTACTGAAATCATCAGGATTTTTATAGTAAACTTCAGTGGAGTTACGTTTCACCCCCAGAATATATAAACTCTATGCAGGTAGTATGCAGCCTGTCTGGCTCTTGTTCTTTGAAATTCATGAGCACTGTTGACTGGTTCTGGCAAGCATCTGTGTTTCTGCGGATCTTATGTTTCCCAAATGAGTCCTACTGGAGGCCCTGATGTCTTTATTTAATCAATGGATTAGAAAACTGGAGTAGCTCCAGAAATAAGATATCAGAAAATGTGAGCATGTTTGAATATGCTAGATTTTACTATGGCTAGGCAATAATCTCAAACTTTAGCTGTGAGACTAGCATGTTTTCCAACAATGGAAGAATACCTTTTTTTCCACTTCAAATTTCCTGGATCAATTATTTCTANGGGGGGGAGGCCTGCGAGGTGTGTAAAAGTGACTTCGCATTATTCAAATAATATTATGCTTCATTTAAAATCTCTTTATACCACAAAAGAAGCAAGAGTCAGAGCATAAATTGGTCAGTTCCGTGGAGTTCAGGTGAGGAATATATAGAAGAAATAAAAATCCTCTATTCAAACAGCGCATTTATGAAAAAAAAAAAAAGGAAAAAAANACAATACTTTTTATTTTTTCCAAATGAGGGTAAACATTCTAATATTTAAAATTTCTGAACCTCTTAAAACTGTTATACTGCCCTATTTTTGTTTGAGAACCACTGTTAGAGTTTAAACCGTGTTTCTTGAGAAGGAAAAAAAGCTTTAGTTTACCTTAATGTAGTTGGAATTGGCTTCAGTCTTTCCTTTCCCCGTCTCCACAAGAATATGTTCATGGTGATTTTTTCTTTCCTATGTTTCTGTCTGGTTTTGCAAAGGCATCTCTTCTGTCTGACGCTGGCAGTGCACCTCTCTGACAAACATACCACTTGAGTTCTGTTTTCATCCCTTCTCATTCTCCTGAACCTCCCATTAAATAAATAAATATTGTGCTGCTTTCTAAAACACTTCTCACCACATACTGGAAATAATTCTCTGTGCTGTCTCCCCACCCATTGGTATCTGACCAATTACTGAGGCACCTGCCAGTCAGTCCATCTCCCCTTTCCCTGTTCTTCATTCAGGGGTTAGAAACTTCCATCTTAGACTCTTATAGGTATCTCTTCTTTTTATTTTGACTTATTTACAGGTAAGTATTTCTGGACTTATGAAATCTTATTTTTTTTTATCCTGTTTCTACTGAAATCATCAGGATTTTTATAGTAAACTTCAGTGGAGTTACGTTTCACCCCCAGAATATATAAACTCTATGCAGGTAGTATGCAGCCTGTCTGGCTCTTGTTCTTTGAAATTCATGAGCACTGTTGACTGGTTCTGGCAAGCATCTGTGTTTCTGCGGATCTTATGTTTCCCAAATGAGTCCTACTGGAGGCCCTGATGTCTTTATTTAATCAATGGATTAGAAAACTGGAGTAGCTCCAGAAATAAGATATCAGAAAATGTGAGCATGTTTGAATATGCTAGATTTTACTATGGCTAGGCAATAATCTCAAACTTTAGCTGTGAGACTAGCATGTTTTCCAACAATGGAAGAATACCTTTTTTTCCACTTCAAATTTCCTGGATCAATTATTTCTAAGTATTTCCTTTCTGCTAACAAAGGATACTACCTTGGATACTGCGTGTGAATTGCCTTATTTCTTAAGCTGTTAGAAATACATGGCAGAGGGAACAATGAGTCTGTAGAGGGTGAAGGGGTGAGTTAAAATTGTGTTTTAAACAAAGATACTCACAGAAATCTGTCCTGTTATTGCACATTTATTGAACTACAGTTCTAATCTAGGTTATTTTTTAAAAATAGTGCATTCTTACTCAACAATGCAGTTGTCTGAGTATTTGTTCCAGTCAAAAGAATTAGGTATAAATGAGTGTCTTGCTTTCCTTAGATCATTTTATGTGGTATTTGGAATCAAACTTCTGTGTGGCGCCTCATCTCCTTTGACCTGTTTCAAAAGATCTTTTAAAATCTGCCACGTCTTGTGTGACTTATATTCTTCCATACAGTGATTCAACATGGCAACGTCTTTATTGAAGAGCATACCATAAATAATAGTCTTATTTACAATAATTAGAATAACACTTTATATTGGGGGGGGGGGGGGGGGCCGGCAGGGG
>VXBO01014877.1:153997-166687 GCA_013400135.1 Rhinoptilus africanus | reverse complement strand
AAAAAAAAAAAGAGAAAAAGAAATCAGAAAATATGGGAAGTCTGGGTAAAATTCACTGTTGGGTATTGCTTAGCTCTTTTCAGTAAATGTTAGTGAACATTTAAAAAATTGAGAATGAGCAGTTTGTCCAGTTTTAAAACTTAGGCATTTGGATTACATCACGTTCAGTAAAAAGCAAAAATATTGTCATGAAATTGTATCCTTGGGACAAAATTATAAATGTTTGTATTAACTGTAATGTTACATAGGAGTGAACTATGGTGATGAAAATGATTTAAAATCTTTTCTGTGTCTTGTAGCTAAATAGTGATCTAACAAATGCCTGTGCTTACTTTTAAGTAGGTGCAAATATGACTCATAGCTGAGCTAGAACATTTACTTCAAGGGCAGACATATATTGGGTTATTGTAATATCCTATAAAAGCTGACACGTAATTTAAAACCTAAAGTCCCTTTGGTATGAAGTTTATCACTGAAAAAGGGAAAAAGCAACTGGAATTTTTCTAAGAGAGTATGCATTCTCTTGATTTTAAAATCTTTGTTACAAGACTCAAATTATACAGTAACAGGCAATTAGGCTAAACTGTTTACATATCTAGCCCTTAATAAGCCAGTATCAATATCGTAAGTATTCTTAGATTAAAAATGTGCACAGAGTACGGCTTTAAACATTTAAATTAATTAAAATGCACACAGAGGTCATTAAAATTGTGGAGAACCTTTGATAATGTGATTTTCATTATCATGTTGAAATATACTTTTCTTATTTTTTATATTTTTATTCTCTCAGGTACTCACAGAGTACATTCTATGTTTGATTGCTTTTATTAGTTATTAGCAGGGCGATTGTAGCTTCTTTACGTTGAGTAAATTCTATTTCCACATATAATGTATTACAATCCCATTTAATTTTCTGAAATTTTCTTTGGTGTAAACTTTATCAAAAGGTGCGTTGGACATTTCTGGAGTTGAACACGCTGTTCCTGTGGAACAGATTTTGAAATTATCACCAATGGTATGTTAAAAAATACAGAAGTAAAATCCAATGGTCATAGCAACATAATAGCTTTTGTAACTAGTAAGACTATGGGTCGAAATATCCCACATACACTTGCATAAAACCCGAGTTTCTCCTCAGTTCTGTGGAAGGAAGCCTGCAAATTCAGAAGAGCTACTGGTTCTGTGCTCTCAAACAGACGGGAAGCTAAAACCAAATGGTTACTTAATCAGATTATTGAGCTTGAATATAAATGAGAACAGGCATATTTGGGCAGAATTGGAAAGATGAGGTCCCAAAATAGTTAGGAAGGGTCATAAATGAAATAGGCAATCATTCTGTGTTTGTAGTAGGGTTACCAAGAAAGCACTGATTAGGTATTCAGTAGAGAGAAGATGACTGACAGGTAATACTGGGAATACTTATTTCTGCGGTCCCTCACTGGTGTCGTAAAACTCCAGACAGATAGCTAAGAAAATTAATACCAGTTACAAAGATAAAAGACTGCAGTCTAGAGGAGGGAAAAGAAAATACATTGTCTGTATTTCAAATGAGATGAAATCTGGCCTGATGGAAATTTTCCTAAATTAATGGAAAACAGATTGGAAATTCACAGATATATTGAGCAGGCTTTTGCCAGGATATATTGTCATTGTGATCTGAAAAATGGAACAGAAAATATGCTGACTAAATTCTCAGCCCAAGTGAACTGGGTTTGGTGGGGGTGGAACTGCAAGCGCAGTGGGGGACAGGAGTACAAGTCAAAACTTGACCTTTTGGAGAACTGCTCTGAAGAAACAACATGCAATGCAAGACAAAGTTACAACACTCTGCCTTTAAGAAGTGATCAACTGTACAAGTACAGAACAAGAAGATAAGAAACAGTTGATAAAATATTATTGATAAAATAGGTTTCATTTAGAATAGGCTCTGGGTTTTGTTGTATAAAACAAGCTTAGTGTGAGTCAACAGGGGCATGATATTGCAGAACAGCTGAACACCATACTGCAGTGTGAACAGGAATAGTGTGTGGAGGCTGTGGAATTTTCTTCTGGCTTTGTTCAGGTGGCATGTAGCTTTGGCTGCAGTGTTGTGTTCGGTTTGATCACAGATCTTCAGGAGACAAGCGGAGCATCTACAACAGAGCAATAGGAGTGACGAGGAGGCTATGAAACACAACTGTCAACAAAAAGGTGAAAAGTGAAATTGCATGGTCTACAGTAACAAACACTGTCAGGAGAGTGGATACATTCTTAAAAGCTAAAAGAATTCTGTTTTAAAAAAACCCAACAAAACAGTCTGTTAAAACAAGAAGTCCTAAAGTAGAAATCCAATGAGAAAGGTTCAGATTATGCATTAAACAGAATTTGTGGTGGTAAATACAGTGAAGCACTGGAATAGAGTGCTTAGGGAGTTTGTGTTACTGGAATAGGATAGACAGATTTTTCTGAGGAGAGCATCGGGGCAGTCTTCCCCCTAGGCAAGGACCTGTACTGATTGAGCAGCAGAGGATCTATTTAGCATTCTAGCTGTCTTTATTAGTCTGATTTCCCCAAAAAAGTTGTACTTAAGGGAAGAAATGTTCTGCCTTGCCCTAAAGTAGCAGGCCATGCTCAACTTTCTATTGAAGAATAGTAATATCAACATAAGTTATGATTCTTGTTAGACTAGACGACTGGGGAAAGGGGAAAGACTCACGCTGGTGCCTAGAAAAGCATTCAGAGGATCTGCCAGACAGCAAATGTGTATTTGTGAGCTGATGAGCGTGGCTATGGCTCTATAACACATACAAGCCGCTGCCGCGCCGGTGGCACTGCCATCAGCTCCACAGTGTGAGCTGGGTATTATTTGATACCTCTTTACTTACGGAATTAACGCTCTGCGACTCAAATGTTAAGAACATGATCCAAGGTTAACTGGATGTAAGCTAAAAAGCCTTCTTCAGTTGATTTTGATGCAATTTAATTTAAAAGAATTACATTTTGTTAGACAATACTGTTTTTTTAAAACTACTATAGACTTGAAAATGGTAAAAAGAAAAAACATTTTAGATAAAATCTGTACTTAATTTTTAATTTTTGTGATATTCTGTATGTAATACATCATGTGATGATGGCTTTAGTTTTAGGCTTTCCCTAAAAATGTGCTTTTAAATGACAGACCTGCATGGAGAAAACAAGAAACTGTTTAAGAATGTTTGCTACAAATTAGGCTGTATATAAAAAAATATTCATACATCTGTAACAAAAAATTATAAAAGACAACATAGATATAATTTTCCATCCATCACTGCAGCTTTGTTAAGACACCCAAAGCTGTGCATTTCTAGAAATAGATTGTTTGATATTTGAAGGCGTTAGTCCTTGATAAAATTACCTTGTAGAGCGTCCAAAGGGTTTCTGAGTGCTAAAGAACATTGCTTATTTTGAGTCATTACATGCTGCTAAGAATAATAAAATAAGAGGCCCCCGAGACTGAAAACGAATACAGAAGAATGCTGTAAAGTAAGATGCATTTGATCCTAATTCTAATTGTAGATGTGCTTTGCATATTCATATATTTCGTTCTGTAGCTGAGTGTAAATAATGACAGATTTTAGAATAATAGCCTGTCTTCTGTGAGGCTGAATCTCACTCTTGCTACAGTTGTTTCCAAAACCTGCTGATAATAAAATTGCTGATTTTTTATATGCCAGTGCTTTGGTTTCCTGGAAAAGGGAGCTACTGAAACTATATTTAATTTCAGAAAAAACCTTTGAATGTTGCTGAGAAAATGTAAAGCAAATAAAGAAAAAGAAATTCTATTAATATGGGTTTATCTGATTTAAGAGGCAACTTGTCAACAGAACAAGAGCCTCCGTACAAAGCACACACAGCAGGTGGTGGAATGATGCCTGTACAACTAGCAGTGATGTCAGCATTGTTCGGCATTTGAAACCATAATTGAGTAATTTCATTAACTCTGGACTAACGCTTTGTTTTCCCTGTCATTAAAATATCAAGACCTTAAAATTTGCCTTGGAAATCATCTGGGAGTTTTGGAGGGGTCAAGGAGGAGAACAGTTCAGTTGTGCTTCTTCCTTCACTAAGAAATGTGTATACAGCGCTTACAGCGCAGATGTTGAAATAAGCTCAGGTGAAATCCCACCCGGTGGGATTCTGCCAGGACAACTTCTCACTGGAACTGCACGATCGTGATGCTCTTTTGAATGCTTAGCTTTTGCCAAGGTGTCTGCTCTTTAAAAGGAAAGAGAAATCACTACGTATCATTGGAATGCACTGCACAAGGCTGTCCTGGTTTGAGGTAAAAGAGAAGCTCTTTCCTTTTATGTAGCAGTCCACCCTGCTTCCGTACCTTGGTTTACAGTGTCATTGGTGCAAAGTTCATTACACCTGAAAAACAGCGATTATTTTTAAGAGGGGAATTTTTGTGTGAGGGGGAAAAAACCGAAGTGCCGTGGAAGTCTATTTCCAATTATGATTCTTCTGTTATTTAAGGTCAGTTTCATAATAAAAAATTTATCATGCAAGAGGTGGAAAGAGTTACATAATAATTTTGGAACCCTATATACATAGTTTTAGTTTCCAATACAACAAAGCAATGATCTGGTTTGGTATTTTAGAGTATTGATAAAAATACATATGAAATGGTAATTAGTTACTTGTAATTGATATACAATTGAAAGTCGAAATGTTCCATTTACTATAAAAATTTTAGCAGTTCGGTTACACCGGTGTGTTCAGGGGTGTGGATAAAAGGGCGGTATATGAACTACGGCATGATGTACTTAACACAAAACCCAGGAGACTGAATGAGCCCAAAGTTAACAATACTAATTGTTTTTTGGTTTTCCATTTTAGCGTAGTTCATCTTAAATTACTCATGCATGAAACTGGATCCCTTTCCAATTACTGAAATGTGATTGAAATATGAAGTAAGCCCTCAGACCCCTAAAATCTGGGAGGAAGGGCTCAGATGCTCACTAACTGTGGTATTTATATTTTAAATTAACTATTGTATACTAAGTTATGGATTTTTGAGATTCAGTCTTTTTTCCCAATATTTAAACAAAGCTTTTGCATATGTAAACATCACTTTAAGGAAAATGAAATTCAACATTAGCATTTAGTTTTCATGGTAACGAATCTCTCTAACATGCCATAAGTACGCGGGCAGGAACAGGAGCTGCTCGTCGTGTTCAGGCTTGTTTGTCTTGTCTATTCCAACAGTACTTCGGGGAGTAGAAAGTAAAGTCTTAATTGTTTTTGTTTGAATTCAGTGAAATGAAATAAAATGCTAAGACTGTATTCCAAACAGTTTGTGAATTAATAATCAGACTGTTTCCTCCAGAAAATTGGTTTTCATTGGAGTGTCACATACTATGAAGATGATGTTAATGGGGCACAGGACTTTTCATAATTGGGTTTCAAGTTCAAATGTAGGCCTGACAGCTTCGGTCATCGTTAAAACTAGTTGTCGTATAATCGTGGATTTGTTGTTCTTATCTTCTCTTACATGCAATAACCACGTGAAACCTCTGTCAGCAGGGAGACTGAGGTCTGACAGAGAACTGAAAACTTACCATCTCCTCAGTTTTCAGGAGAAACATGACTGGGATGGCAAGGAGCTATTGATGGCTTTCTGCATTGTCTGAGCTCCTGTGAGGTTGCTGCCCTCCACCCCCATTCCTGCTTCGTCTTTAACACCAGCTGGATTTATACAGATCACTGAGCACTTATCAAATGGCAGCACCTTCACTCCTGGCAAGTGACGGGTGTCCATTGCTGAGGAAATGTTCCTTGCTGAAGGATTTCTGCTGGAAACTAACCTGTAATGGTCTATATACAGCTGGGGGGTTTATGCCAGGGGAACAGAAATAATGTCAGAGTGATGTTTAGACAGTAAAGGTGCATCAAATCTGCTGCTGCTAAAGGCAACCACTTGTCCAAACCACAACTGTTGAACAGCGTGTGCCCTACAACAGGAAACAATTCTGTAGAATGTGCAAAAAAGTCTAATGTCTTACGGTGGAGTTTAGCCATGATCTCTGAGCTTTGTCTTTGGGGGAACAAGCACAATGTATTTTTTTCGTACTCAAGTGGTCTTACATCTCATGTAAAAGAATGCTTTTTTCCCTGTTTCCTCTCAGTCCTCCTTTCTCCTCCCTAACAGCTACCCTTCTCTTCCCTCCTCCTGCTCTCCTTGTAAATATTCCGCGTTCTTTCAACTAAGATGCTGAATTAAAGTTATTTCCACAAGTCTGAAAGGCCAGTACAGAAGGCTATATATCGCACCTCCTCCAAAGCAGGTCCACCAGTCAGATGTTAAATTTACTGCACATCTGAAGCTGCTTTTATTTTTGCAGGAATGCTTCCCTCATGGTAGAAAGCAAACATACCCAATTTCTGTAGCACCTGTAAAGAAACTGTTCTCTTGAAGCAAAACTGAGAGTTTGCTGTGATTTTAAATCTGTAAAGAGAAATTTCCATTGATTTTTGTAGGTGAAAAATTAAGAGAACAAATAAACAAGAAAAAAAAATCACTACACATAATGTTTTTAAAAATGTAGCCATGTGTAGCAGAGGTATCGGTTAATGTGAGAATTCTTTGTGTACGCTCTATTTCCACACTTCTGAGGTGTAATCATTAATTTTAAAATTTTGTTTAGAATACTTAACTCTTGTAGGTAATTTGGGTACAATGCACATAGCTGTGACATCGGTCTCAGCTGTTCGTGTCTACATTTTTCATGCCCGTAGCCTGAGCAAATGGCTTTAAATGATGCTTGAAAGAGTGAAGAAATTCACAAACGTGTTTTTTCCCCCTTCATGCAGAAATTGTTGCTCTGCTGTAGGGTCTGCATGCCCTGTCTTGGACCCGGCAGATAAAATAATCAGAAAGAGCAGCAGATGTCCGTGTTAACGTAATAGTTAAGGAAAATACCTAAATTATGTGTTTCAGCATAGGTCATAGGGCTGGTTAAAGTAAAGATGCAGTCCTTAGTTTTGCCTGATCACAAACTAGAAAAATAGTAATGAAGATAGCTCCTGTTTAGTCTCTTTTAAAGATGATCCTTTGGAAAAAAAATTCCTTATTTTAAATGCATTGTATTTGGAATTTTTGATATGCAGCCAGTTGTTAAATGGTTGTTTTTGTCCAAATGTAGTAGTATTTCGCAAGAGATGTTCTCTGGAGTTCCAGGATATGAGGCTTTGGCAGCTTTTTCTTCTGCTGCTCCTGTTCTCTGATGTTGACTAAACTTCCCCTGTTCTCATCTGCGACTCCAGCTTCTCTTCTGTTTTGCAAACTGATAGTTCATGGCCAATTTTTGCCTGCCACCAAAGCCTATTCCGTAACTCCTGTTTTCTTTCTAGAAACACAACCAACCCAACTAATATATACTCAGATCTGTTCTTAACCTCAGTACTCATTTAACTGATTTTAGGTCTGAGAATCATAGCAAGGAGCTCTTAACAACCCGTGTGCAGTTGATGTCTATTTTCATCAGGATTCACACAGAGTGAGCTTCTAGCCAGCGCCTGGCAATCTGTAGGAGCAGCGAGACAGGCCGCCCGTGCCAAAGCGTCTTCGGGAGCTTGGCCCGAACACGCCAGCCTCTGCAGGGGACTCTGCCTATTCAGCTACATCAGCTACTCAGCGATGCTTAAATTTAATACATTTTGAAACGGTCCCTTTTTTGTTCCTTTGGAATGGAAAGTTTGTTTTCTTAAATAATTTATGAACGTCAGGACAGTTTTTAAATTGGAGACTTTGGAGCTATAAATATTGTTCCTAATATTACAAATCCTGGTTTTATTACTTTTAAAATCTTGCTACTAATTGAATTCATTCATCATGAATTTGGTGTCAGAAGTAAGTTACTGTAAAAAAAGTAATGAGTGGAAACAATAAGAGGGTAACCCTTTGTTTCTTAACCTTTTTGTTTCTCTTCCCAGCCAAAAGTATTTGAATATCACCTCAGTGCATCATTGGATTGTTCTCCTCCGTTTATTAATGGCACAGCTGAGCTTTGATTTTATTAGTGCTATCTTTTTGATGAGTCTGCATCATCTCTAATTTGCCTATTATTTTTAGCTACACAAGTACATGCCTCTGTTCTAGGAATGAAAGGTTGATCTTCTCGTGTTTATATGCTCTTAATAGACTTTAGCTGCACACCCCGTACATATAGGCTCTGCTCTCAGCATTACTTTGAAGGCTGCTATTCGTGGCTGTTTCTTCCCCTCCCCCCCTCTCTTCCCCCATCCCCTGAGGAATAGCCAGGTAATTCGGTGCTGGTTTATCCCTATGTTCTTTATGTAGTATTATAATTTAAAATTTTTAACCCTCACATTAAAAAGAAAAAAAAACCAAAATATTTAAGTTTTACTCTTCTGAGTTTCTGTAATGATAGTAATTTATCTTCGGCTTTGTTCTTTACGTTCTGTTTAGATTCTGAGCCAGAAAAGGAAATTTTTTGTGATAATGTATGCATCAATTTGATAGAAGCCTCCAAAAAATGTGATTAAGGCAATATTAAGGTCACAGACATACAGGAATAGTGTGAGTTTGTATTAGCAGTAAAACCTCGGATGAAAAAAATCCCACAGAACTTAATTTAGTCATGGAATTGTGGAGTTAGGATCCTGCTTCTCAAACATGATTATGTAGCCTGTTTTAGTTATGCTCTTGCGGCACATTTTTTCTTCCTCTTTTCATGAAAACGTGGTTGTCTGCCATAGAAGGTGTTTCCCATGGAAGCTGTCTTCCCTTCGTGTCCTAAACATTGATGACAATACTGAAATACTTCAGGAATCAAGTTGAGCTTTCATTTCACTGACAAGACCAAGAAGAGAGTTCTATGACCTGACTCAAAAGTGAGGCATCAAAAAACTTGAATTTCTCCTTGGGTCCCCTCAGGGCAGCAGTGTGTCCAGCTTCCAGTAGGAGACTTGGCACCAATGAAAGGACTGGAAGTATTTTCGACTTGCCGGTCTTTCTGGATGGTGTATTGATAACTGAATGTAGAGTAGGCGTTTGTGTAAGATGTCTCTTAATTTTAAAATGAGTTTTCTTTTAAGTGTTTCTATTCTGAATAAGTGAGATATTGTTTTAACAAGCTATTCAGCTGAAGATAATCCTGAGAGGACAGAATCAGGGATGCCGTTATCTTTTCATTGAAATTTACCACCTATATATACTTAATATAATGTTTTTTCAACTCTAGAAACAAGGTAAGTGTGTGTTTAATTGTGGGAATGATAGAAATTGAGAGAGGAGTGATGTTTGATACGTCTCAGTGAGCATTACTTTGTGTAGCTGAGCTGCAATCCTGAATGCATCCTTTGTTTTTCTCCATAGCATAGAAAAATGATCTCTGTAATAGCTAAAAAATTGCCAGTGTGATTCCCCTGAATTTCTGAGTCCGATCTGGAGGCAGAGTATTACAGAATTTTTCATCAGTTAGGGGCTGGAAGTTGGAGATTTTGTTAGGATTTCCTTCAGGGCAAATACAACGGGGGTCTAGAGATACCATTTATGGCTGAAACATTACAGGCCTTTTATCTGATGTGCAGCAATGGCTGGATAGAAAAGATCTTTAAAAACATATTAAATGCCTTTAGTAACTGCTGTTCCTTTGAGTAAAAGGTTTTTGAGTTGGTTTTTTTCCAGTTTTACTGTGTGAAATCTGCCAGCTACTGCCTTCAGTGCATGCAGATTGAAGGCAGAAGCACAACAAAAAATGAAACAATTTAAGGTGCTGGTGTGACAGCTGAGGGTAGGAACGGAAGTTAAAAGACTGAAACGACAGAGGAGGAAGACAAGGCAGCTGGTCAAATACGATGACTAGATCTTTGTGGAGTTTGAAATAAAAAGGCAATTTGCAATGTAATGCAGAAATTAATGTACACTCAGGGAAGCATAGAGGCAAACGAGTGACTGTGAATCTTGCGTTGCAGATGAAAAGTGAGCTGTAACAATTCTACGTTTGCGTGAATACCAACAAGTGTGAGTTTGCAATCATGCACTCCCAATCAGAAAGGAGAAACTGAGGAAGACCCGCCAGCAGAAATGGATTTTATACCAAGATTCAAAAGCTGTTTTCCAGAAGTGCTGTTTTTCTGAAACTGCTTCTGTCCTCATGTTGCTGTTTTCACTGTAAGAACACTTTGAAATAAATGCCGATTGGAGCAGGACTTTGTTGTGGTTCAGCTGGAATAGTCCTATGTTTGGTTTGGGGTAGGAATACTCCGGAGAGCACAGTGGTGCTCCCGGTTGTTGCTCAGCCGTCAAGGCCTCTTCTGCTCCTCACGCCACCCTGCCAGCGGGTGGGCTGGGGGGGCACAAAACATAGGGAAGAGACACAGCCAGGACAGCTGACCCCAGCTGACCCAAGGGATATTCCGTGCCACGTCGCATCATGCTCAGCATATAAAGCTGGGGGAAGAAGAAGGAAGGGGGGACGTCCAGAGTTATGGCATTTGTCTTCCCAAGGGACCATTAGGCGTGATGGAGCCCGGCTTTCCTTGAGATGGGTGTTTCACCGCTGGCACGCCTGGGAAGCCAGTCCGGGAGCACCTCACTCAGGCATTCTGTAGGTTCCGCAGTGCTGAAAATATTTACGCTGATTTACAATGATAAATAATAACACCATTTGATATAGTACTTATTGCTAGCAACTACTGTAATCAATTAATGAGGTTTTTATTATAAAGAATCCATTACTCTCCAGCATTGGCAAGTGGAGTGCTTTGTACCTGCATGTCTGACAGCTTTGTTTTCGTTATGTGTCGGTATGTGGGGATTGGAGCGATGGTCACTACCTGTCCTGAAACTGAACCAGTATGATTAAATGCAAAGGGGAGTAATGGGGACATCTTGCAAATAAAGGATAATTGCAAATACATCAATAACTAACGGTCCCTGAATGTGTTTACTAGGTCATCGTAGTGACAGATGGACCTCTGCAAACCCTGCGTGCCTTATAACCGTTACTGAGATGATGGCAACGTGTACTTTAGCCACATGAAAAATTAATGTACTCTAGATACCGAGACTATACATGCAATTTTTCATGTTCCTGAAAATGCCTTAGAAGTGGAGTCTTAATCTGAGGAAGAATAAAACTTGTTTGTTAATATTTGGAAATCTAATAGAAGTGGGTAAAATTTGAAACTTTTTTTGGACCTCTGGCATCAATATTTGAACATTGGTAGTGGTAGGAGAATCTTTAGAAGGTATCTTTTTCTTTTATTACAAGTGCAAGATAGGATCATGTCAAACTAAAGTATCAAAAAAAAAAAAAAAAGTTTTTCCACAGTTTTTTACAGTGCATGTGTCAGAAATCAAGTCAGAATGAATTTAGGTGAACTGCTCTTTGGAACATCCATAAATGAATGCACAATCTCGTACCAGCCTCTAAGGACTTTTGTCCTCTGTTTCGGCACTGCTGTTTCCGTAAAGTTTTCCACTTGCACACACGTGATGTTTCGGGGGGGTTTAGCTGCCACGTTTCCATCCTCCTTATTTTGCACACAATTTGTAAGGACGGTACTTACAGTTGTGGGACCCTGTGCAATTGCTGCTGCTTAAATAGACAATCTGTGTAAAAAGTCTCTCTAAAATTGTGGGTAACCCTGGGAAAACTGCATGTAAAGTAGAAGAATGTAGTGATTTTTGTTTGCACGGGGTTTGAGTTTCATGGCAAATCTCTCCAACAGCTTACATTCTAGGAAAATTGTTCTGATGAAGATTATTTCCGAAATCACAGGCTTGTGAGTTTGCCGTCTTGATCAGTGGGAAGACAGTTCTTAGAAAAGACGAAGCACGTGTGCTGGAGGAAGGAGCTGGTGAAGAAACACTTGGCAGTATTTTGTAGCATCAAAACATTTTGATAGCTCGTAAAACTGATGTTCGTTTTAATGATGATCTTTTGGACTGAACTTCATAATGACTTAACAAGCCTATGTTGGGGAAATATGATAATTTTAATAATTATAAATCAGTATTTGACATACCTTAACCACAACAGGACCTGTGTGGGTGGGAGTCTTCATTTTCTGTTGCTTCTAATCAGTGCTTATGTCAAGCAGCAACATTTTTTTTCAGGGAATAATTTTTTTTTGTTTTTCTAGTTTGAAGAAAACCAACATGCACTGCATGCAGCAATACTTACAATTGGTAAATTGACATTCTTCCTCTTGCTTCACGTCTTGCACTCTGGTTTTATATATGGACATAAAGGTACATGTGTGTCTGAAATTGATATATATATTCTGTATGTGCAATACATATAGTCTTTATATACAACAGCTATGATAGAATTAAAACTTTTGATATTTATTATAGAGCAATGCATTAGTCCTACCGTTACAACAAATAAGCCTATTTCTATAAACCCCATTCAGAGATATTTTAACGTGGGCTTGCAATGTTTAAAGGACCGATGTCTGCCAGCGTAAATCTCTCATCTTGCAGCCTGCTGTGCAATGACAGAATTGTTTTTCCAACGTGCATTGGGATTCTGTAGACAGGGAGGTAGATTTTATATTCGCAGGTATTCAGAGGGCCTGTGTATTTCTCTAGCAATAGAAAGGGAAACACCTTCCCAAAAGAAACCCAACCCAAACCAACCATCCAAAAAAAAAAAAAAAAAAAAAACCCCAAAGAGAACTGGAAAAAGTTGGAATGAA
>VXBO01014877.1:677-153991 GCA_013400135.1 Rhinoptilus africanus | reverse complement strand
CAGTTGGGATGAACTTTTCAAAATTAAATATTTGAGTGGAAAGACAATATGGAAGAAATAACCTGGTAATTCCATAGAAATGTCATACTGATACTTATATTAGACTGTGTAAAAATAGTAATTTTATGTCTTTAAACTATTAAAAGTTTAAAATTACTTTGTTGCTTAGTACTTGTGATAGAAATAGATGCAAGCTAAACTCCTAAAGCTGTTTAAAAGCACCTAGTTTAATTAAAAATCATTAAGGCAAAATTTTGGCCAAAGTGTCTCTCCTGAAGATGGTTTCTGGATGTGATAGCTACTTGTTAACGCTATACCTTAAGAAGAAAACAGGTTGTTTATGTTGTTCACTTCTGCAAGCCGGTGTGTTTGCAGTCACAGTCTATAGCCGCGATTCAGGCCCTGGGGAGCTTGTATTGTCTCCCACAGCATGGGAGAGAGGGCGGGGGCGGCAGCCTGGCACCCGGAGCTCCTTGGGGATGGATGGAGGGGCTCGTTACACCTGTGAGGCCTCATTAACAAACAGGGTGCACATGTGAAGCCTCCTTAACAGGTTGCACATGTGAGGCCTCATTAACAGGTTGCACATGTGAAGCCTCCTTACTCCCCCATCGGAGACAGAGGAGTCTCTCGAGCAGTGTCAGCAAGATGGCAGGTTTGCAGTGGTCACAGAGTTATAATTTAGGCTGAAAAAGAGCTTTGTGATTGTCAAGTCCAGCCATAAGCCTAATGCTGCCAAGTGCTGCTGCCAGGACTGTATGATGGGGGACAGAGCAGCCCATGAGACTTATAACGCGACCTGGTCCCAGGAGAGGTAAGGGCGTGCTTTGTTTTGGAGGTGATGTTGAGTACGTTTTGTTTTCCCAGCCAAGCTGCGCTGTGCTGGAATGGCATGAAAAAAGTGTTTTTCAAATACAGAGCTTGGATGAAACGTGATTTTATTAAGCGCATGAGAAAGCTGTTTCCGTTAGGTATGATTTCTTTTTCACCTGGACCTCAGGTCAGCTATACAAATATTTGATGGTAGCTTATTGCATAATGTGTGCTGAATTTGAGTGTGTCTCGATTCACATTTGGTAAATATTTGTGTTCTTGTAGTGCTGGGTTCCCCAGCAGTGGGCAGCAGCCTAGTGTTAGTGTTACCAACTCTGGCCTTAAATCAGGCTGAGTACTGCAGTGGGGAGGCTCACACGTGAAGCATAAATAATTTCTTTTGTTTACTTCTACTATTTGAGTATATGTGTTCTTAGCCACCTTAGATTGTTTTGAAAGCTGTGATAGTTTGGACAAAAACTGAGATATGCTGTAAAACTGAAGTCCTGTTGAGAAAAATATATATTTAGTATGGAATTTATGAGTAGGACTATTGATTTCCATGGGACTGCTTTGATAATTAAGATCTAAAACATGGGAATTTCAGTATATTGAAATTTGTTTAAGCTAAAAGAAAAAATATAAAACATATCCTCCATAATACAGGCATATCAGATTTGAGGGGAAAATTAAGCTAACAATCATTAAAATATTTTTTTTCTGCTATCTCTTTAACTTAAAAGATAATTTCAGTGGAATGTGTGGCTATCTGTGATTAATGCAGTACTTTTCCAAGTACAGAAAAGCAGAGATAATCCTGATTTTTGTGTGAGAATTGAGAATGGAATATTTCCTTGAAAATATTTAGTGATACAAGTCAGGATATCTTGCTGAATTTTGGATGTAGACAGTATCTGTCCCTGAGAAGAATTTAATTTTCCTGACTTTGTTCTCATTTCTGAACACAATATCTAGTATTTGCTTTTTAAATTGAATGTGTGGGTACACCAGCAGGTGTGACTATGATTGTGCTCCTTGTGCGTGCCTTGACTGCAGCCTTAGAATGACCTTGATAATTTTCCAGTTTTCAAATTGGAACTACCGATGGATGATAGTCGTCAATTTTCCCAAAAATTAAAAGGAAAAAGATTGCCCCTCCTCCTCCTTCACTGGAGGACTTTGAATCCAAATTACAGTCTGACAGTCTTTGCCTCCGTGAAGCTTGCATTTTATTTTTTTTAGAAAAAAAAGTAACAAGGCTTGATCTTGCTTGTGACTGTGTAGCGAAACTGGTTCTTTCCAAGTTCAATTTTTAACATCTGAGTAAGAATAAACTTGGAGCTACGTGTAATGATGATATAGACAAGGCCGCGCTGTGATTTAGATAAACTGATTTGGATGCTTTCTGTTTTGTATTAAACTATACTACATTTTTCTCAGCTGTGGGATGATTTAGATCAGTTCCACTTATCTATTCATTGCCTTCTGTATGTTTTGACAAATGAGTCTCTTGCGTCTTCCTCAAGGAAACCGAAAGCTGGAGGCTTGATCTGAAGAGCCCCGCTATCAGAAGCAAAAAGGCAGTCTATGGTAAAAATTCAGGATGGGAAAGAAAAGAAAGATTTCTAAGAGCTTTTAAGGGTAAATTATCTTAATTGCATAATGATTTCCATCAAGACAAGATTGGTGTCTTATCAGGGAGAATTAAGTCATGGTCTGAGACTCTGAAGCTGAGTTTGGTTTACAAGCTCTCCTAGAGGATTCAGCTTGGTCTGGGGTAAATCACTACATCCTCATGTGGTTCAGGTTCTTGAGTTAAGGGGGGGGGGAAGGGGCTGTGTCTCTTCTCTTGTGCTTTGGTTTTGTTTATGAATCTGTGAGGTCTTAGGATAGAGAACACTTTTATGGGTTCTTGCATCCTCATTTCTATGGGGCTCTCAAGGTAAATGATGAGAATCAGTAACAGATCCTGTTATTACTCGGGGGGGAGGGGGATGTAGATGGGTTTGCACTATTACCCTTGCCAAGGTCATAGCATTTGAATGTCTTCCCTGTGTCTATAAAACAAATGGAGATAATGATGCTCAATCCCCTCTGCTGATGTTTTTGAGAGCTGTGGAAATACTACTAGTGAGTGGGCCGAGGGTCCTGGCTAACTCGGTGGGGGTGGCTGGCAGTCTGCGCCTGCAGCTTCAGACGACGACAGCGGGGTGTCGAAGTGAGACTTTGGGCAGATACAATGCACCATTTGCTTTTACCCTTGTCGGTGAGCGAGGGCATGCATTCCGGATGGTTATGGTTCACAGAGATTCTTTCTAGGACGCTGTTTTGAATGTAATGCTCCTTGCCTTTGATGAGAAAGCAATAGGATGTTTAATTTCACAGGCAGGAAATGCATTATTTTCTCTTTTATACTGATGTAAGAGAAAAGCTTAATAGCTTTTCATGTTCATCATAGTACAAATGTCTAGTGCATTGCGGATACAAGAGTGAACGAAACCCATAATGTACTGCTTTGGCTCCTTAGCACTCAATACGTGTATTTCTTGGGTTTTGGCGTGCACGTTACCCTTGCCTGTGCTGAAGTGGTGTCAGTCTTTGCAATCAATGTTTGTAATAAATACGTTTCACAAAGCCTCGTTATGCAAAGCCTCAGCTTGTACAATAGAGTCTCTGTTACCCCCAGGGTTGAGCAATTGAAAATAATAGAATAAGGATTAAATAATGACACTTCATTGCCAAATTGTGTTGTTGGGGGGGGGGAAGAGCTATCTTTATCTTAGCATTTTTGAGCCTTTTTTTTGGTAGGAAGTTTTTAGGATAAAGATACCACATGTACTTCACAGCGATAAAGATTTGTCTCTGGGGGGAAAAAAAATAAATCTATATTGACCTTTGTAATTTCACAGGCAGCTTGTTTGTGTTCCTTTTGAGGAGCTCAGGGCCTACATACTGAGCTGTGCCTCGCATACATTGAAGTTCCGATGAAGCTTTGATAAATCAATACAGAAATAATATATTTTGGAAATACTGTAAGATGGCACCTTAAGATGGTATTCCTTCTAAACTCCTTGGTACCTTTCTCAGGCAGGAAATCAACTGGGCAACAGGTTTGATATGTTTAAACTGTGGCTTCCAACTGGGCTGTACTGGGGAGCTACTGAAATCAACATTTCACCCGGCCATGGCAAGCGATACCAATGTCTGTGCCATTCAGACCTGAGGTGCGAACAACTGGTACAGATTATCTCAACATCTAAGGCTGAATCTCAGCAAAGGAGGTAAAAACTGCAATTTCAGAAATACTTCATCAGTTCAGTAAGGAATGATGGAAATACTAATATTTTTATATTATTCTCTTCTTTTTACTGTATTTGTGAATTTTACAGCAATAATTTACAGCAGTATCTCCTGAAGTAGTATCTGGGGTTTTCCACTGAAAAATGCATGACTGCAGACTCATTTTAATCATTCTCAAACTTGGAAAATGTGTGCTTTTTTCTTGAAACTGGCTTCAGAGATCTGCAGGAATATTATGGCTGAAACACAATCAGAACATGACATGTACTCCTATAAATGTGTGTAACTTTAGCCACAAACATATTATGATTTCTTCCTGGAATAGCAACGCAAGATTACTTTAATCTTTGCTTATTTGTACTTTACATATCCGTTTCCTAATTCTCAATGTTTTGATCTTGTTGAGGTTTTTTCCCCCACGTAGTTAACCTTTCTCTCCAAAACTGTTCTTATCTGTGAGACAGGAAGGATTTTTAATTCTGTTAATAATTATCTTCCACATGTTTCGAATAGAATTTTAAGAAATTATGTGCTCATTTGAGGTTAATTTTTTTTTTCCCCTTCTTAGTACACCCTGAAGTACACATAGGTAAGTGGAAAACTGTCAGTTAGCACCTTAGTACAAGATATAAGTATCTTGCTAATACCCACGTGGAGACAACAAAGGATGTTTTTGATCATCTGCTCTTCGTGATACCCAAATTCTGTCTTTCTCTCCAGCCAGAGAAGAAAGATAAGATTGATGTCCTGTGTCAGTCACCACTCTCAGTCCCTACTGTTCCATGGAAACTGAGTCCAATGTTCTGGGAATGTGATTTCTGAGCATCATTAAGGCAGCTTGAAGCTAAAGTTTTGCATATCTATAAAAGCTTACAAAATAATTGCGTAGGATAATAATGTTGAGAAGGTTTGCTGCAAACAAAACTCTGCATGTAGCTTCTTAGCTTCAAGGAGGAAACATAAATGTGGTTTAGACGGAACAAAACTTAGCAGTGAACATCTGCAGCTCCACTGAAAAATATCTTCTAGGTCTTGGGTCTGTAATAGACATGCTTTTTCTGATTATTAGGTCATTAACTTAATTATTTTCATAATAAGTTGAAAAGTTTGACTTGGGTTAATATCATCCTTATAGAACGTACAGCGTAGAGAACTTCTGAAATGGGAGAGAAAACGATATTCCCTGGATGGTCTGTAGTTCTGAAATTTGCTCTACGCTCATTCCTACAAATCAACACAATGGCTACCATCAAATTAAGTGCAAAAAAATTCTAAAAAAATAAAGTTAGTTGCTATTCCATTCTTAATCTTAGTGGTTGATGGGCATTTTAAAGAGGATGGTAACTTCCATCTTTCCTTTAAAGCTTCTCACAACAGGCTGTCCTGCAAATGTTTGCAAACATGAGTGATCAACTGAGTCTTCAGAGAACTGTGTGGTCTTTGTAAGCGGCTTTGCAATGGCTAGTGTAGTCCTTAAAATATACTGTGCACGGTTACCCTCCTTACATTCTTTAATGACAATCTATTTTTAATAAAGCCATTTAGCTTGGTTAATTAGAGTTAGTAATAAATCTCCTAGTCTGCTGACTAATCTTAGAAAATATCTTTGATCACACTGGTAGAAAATGAGGCGGCAAGACTAACTAGACATGTATTTGTATTTTGGGCTTTTTAATCAGCATTATACTTGCAATGAAGTCTTTTCAAGAATACCTTCAGCCTCTCGATGCAAGATAAGCCTCCTGATGCAACTCATAGAGCTCACCTTCATGGAAAATAGTGGTAGGAAAAAAACAGTCAGTGGAAAAAATGGAGAATAGCCAGTGCCAGTAATCTCACGGAGGGAGGCTGATCGAAACCTTCTTTCCCACTTCTAGTCCGGTGTTTTATGTCAGTAGTATGCCATTTATCTTATCCGTTTTTTTCCTTGTGGCTTCCTGTAACCACTGAAGCTCCTTTCTCTGGAATTCAGCCCCATATTGTTCTCAAGTAGAGAAAAGGATCTTCTTATCCGAGTAATGGTGATCTGTGGGAAATGCTGCCCGGATTTACTCACAATCAAGATCTTTGTGTACATATACCTGAAGTCAAAGGCCAGAAAAGGTTGTTCACCCATAGCTGCTCTCCTTTGCAATCTGTTGTTTATATGTGCATACGCCGCCCTCTTCTCTTTGTGTTTGTAGGATTTTTCCATTTAAAATCATAGTGGACACTGTTTCATTTAGCTGAGAAATCAGTGACTGCGCCACCGATAGTGCCATGCTGAGCTTGATAGTAGGACAGAACTTTATTCTTTTCATCTCCAGTGTGGGAGATGTGCATAAGAAAAATAAAGAGAAGGAAATAAGTTATAAATGGAGTGATTTGGACAATGAGAGTAGTTCTTCCATTCAGAATTGAGGAGCTTTCCGGCTGCCAGTTGATGGTTTTGAAAAGTTTCCAGAAATTAACTTCTCTTAATCATGAGACAGTCCAGTGCAGCATAGATCACTGCATCTGAAATTGGTCGTTTTAAACTTAGTGTTAAACTATTTTAAAACTTTTTTTTTGTTTACAGGAAAAAAAATCAATTTACCTGAATTTTGTCCATCCTCTGTGAAATACTTAATAAAAACTGGAGATAGTCCTGAATTTAATATAGGGGACTTTACACTAACAATTTAACAGCCTTCCTTTTTAAACATCATCTCTTCTTCCAGTAGCAGGCACATAAATGTCTAGTAATAAAAATATCAGGCCAATTTTTTTCACTTACACCCACATCATTACACTAACTTTGTTATGAGTATAAATGACACAAAATTTTATTTGGCTTTTTTACTACATCTCACTATAGCTACAGTGTAGAGTTACTTTTTTCCCCATTGCTGCGATGTTGAGCTGCAGAAGTGGGATTTTTTCTGTTTTGGGGGAAGAAGAGGTTTGCTGGTATAAATGGTGAATTTATGTTTGATTGCAAATAATGATTAGTAGTGATGGCTGATCTCTTTCTAGAGCAATGCTATGTTGACAGAACTGTCCAGAAGTTAGCTCATAGAAATATTTTAAAAGGACAAATGAATAAATCTCATAGTATTCAGTTGCTCACTACAGACCCCAATTTTACAGGTATGCCTGCCCTCACCTTTAACAATATATATCAAAATGAGTAAAATCAGGACAACAGTGACTTAAAAAATTGATGAAAATTGAACAGAAGAGAAAAATAGAGTGGAAAAATAGGACAAAATTGTGTTTTCAAAATAATAACGTAGTAAGTAGTACAGTGTATGAACTTAAGTGGTGCTTCTGAGAATTAATAATTGTATTTGTTGCTCCTGGACTCAGAATTCCCTGTTGATACCCAAGTGAACCCCTACCTTGAGCATGCTAAAGAAAATCCTCAACCCCTGAAATCTGGCGAGTATAAACTGAGCAACGTTTTAAAAGTGCATGACTTAGCAGTGAGCTGGTGGGAACCATGAACAGTACATTAATTTTATTGCTATATACATGTGGAGTTTTATTTTTCAACAGCTCATTAAGGAGCATTTGCTTTAAGTAAATTTCAAAAAAACTACTGATAGCAGTCTGGGGGACACTCTCTCTGAAGAATGTGAAGGTGCAAAAAATGATCATGAAATGTAGTGGGCGTGTAAATACAGTAAAACACCTGGGCAGGACTGTGTGCAGATTCCGAGATTCATCTTTTATGTAAGAAGGGTGGGATTTGGTTAGTAGATACAAAAATGGGAACCAGAGATGACTGTAAACTCAGGTTCTAGGAAACTGAATTATAATGTTGGATACTTTGCAACTTGTATTTGATTGCGATTTATTCCCTTGGGTCAAAAATCAGAGGCGTTTAAACTCAGATTAGTTTAAGTGTGCAAATAGCCTGTAAGCAAGGGCAAGGATGTTTTAGGGCCTGCTAGCTGCAGGTTGAGGAAGAAGAAACAAAAAAAGAAAGAGCTAGTAGCAAAGTTCGGACATGTTTCCAGGTGTGAATGTAGTTTTAAATTAATTTTTAAAATAATCAATACTTTTGTAATTCAAATAAATGATATAGACTATATTGTAGCTTTTTTTTTTTGACAGCATCTCCTCCAATACTTTTTTTTAACGCTGACCAATTTCAAACAAATTTGACAGAGGAATTACAGACCCAGAAGTACTGAGGTTCCCACGTGTTTCAAGAAAACTGATCTATGTTGAAGGCAGGGTTCCCTTTAGTGCCCTGTTGGCTGCAGGTGGCTACAAATTCAGAGAGAGGAGAGAAGCTGCAAACCCCACTTTTTGGGACAAGCTTTCAATGGAGCTCGTACCTCACTAGATGCTATCGAATCCCACCTCAAGGCACACGGCTAATGCACACAGAGCCTGGGTTAGCAGTTCTTGTTTGGCGCGGCAGCTATTCAGTCCTGAATCTGGCTTTTCTTGGAAGCCCCAGAGATTATTAAATGCATAAATCGAGATTTTTCAGAGAAGAATGACTTTAGATTAAATTCTCTGTGTCGGGAATTAAATAAAAATGGCCCATTTAAAGAAATTCTGAACTTTCACTAAGTGTATTTATAGTAATTATGGTTGTCTATTTGATTTTGCAGGCAGAAGGTGGAAATCGGTATCACTGGATGAGAATTAATTCTTTCTTCTAGTTTGTAAGATAGACAGAAAATGTTCTCCTGATTTGGGAGAACAAACTTGCTTTTTTATGATTTGGGTTTTTCTCATCAGAACCAGCGTATCAAAAATACAGACCAGAATCTGGTTTGTGTATGCATTCATAAGTTCCTTTACATTTCTCTAGAAACTGGAGAATGTGAAAATCCAAAGTCACAGTTTTTACACGCCTTAAAGCTGATGTAGATTAGGTCTTTAGACCTTCATCAGTATTCATTGAAACTTGTATTTGTGGAGGGGGAAAAAATATCCCTTGGGAAACTGTGTTTGCTTTCTGCTAGGCTGAATGCTTCCCACTTTTCACATCCTCACATAGGCATTCCTCTTCTGCATTAAGCTCATTTCTCCAGTATCCTGTTAAATAACCTGGTAAATTTTGCTCTACCTACAAGAATCACTGGAAGATCTATAATTCCTAGATGATATTCCCAACCTTACTAACTGTTCGCCTTCTCCTTGCCTGCTCTCTGCGTCTTCCCTGTAGCCCCAAGGGGTACCACGGAAGGTACTTCTGCAGTCACCGTATGCAATATTGCATCCGTCATAGTTTATATTGTCTCCACTTGGGAAGAGAAAGATGCCCATGCAAATGTTACTCAGGTCCTTCCGTATGGTTAGTACAGCATTGGAAAGTAGGAAAATGTCATGTATTATTTTGGAGAGATGCTTATCTAAGGTGCAGCTGAAAAATTAGCAGTAGTGGCAAAGGGTATCAGATTAATGCAATACTATATTTAGCATAAAATTTAATGTATTTTGTAGATAGAAAATCATTTTATTTCTCTTGTTTAAATCTCAGATCGGAAAATTTGTGTTGTAAAAATACTGTCTATTTGCAGTTTAATTATGACCTCTTTTAATACCCCTCTACTCAAGCAGATCCCCAGGTGAAGGCTCCATCACTTTGCCTTTTTTTGTTAATTTTTTAAGATGTCATCATCTCCTCCTCCTCCTTCCCTCCCAAGCCTCACACACAAAGGTTACAATTCTCCATTCAAAGCTTATTTGATGTTTATCATGTTTACTAACTGCTGTAAAAATGCCACTTGTGTTTGTGGCTAGAATTCGTAAAGTATATGGCCTAATTTTTTAAATGGATGCTTTACCTAGTAAGTATACCTGCATAAATAGAAAACATATCTTGTATTATTCTTTTTTTACCTGTAACCTGTTGTTCCCAATTCCTATATCCTTGTTTGATATTTTGTAAAAGAAAAAGATAGAGAATGGCAAATGCTCTGCCTAGGCACAGTAAGAATATGAAGCTGGAGATAATAATAAAGAAAAGCAAATACAAAATGTTTAGTGATTATCTAGGCTTTCCTGATGGGTTCACTAAATGATGATAACTTTTCTTTAGGGACTAATTCATCATTATATCTTATTATACTAGTTTCCTCCATTTTTTTATCAGTGGATTCCAGAGAAGATTTTTAAAAACTTATCACCTTGGGCACCATGCAAATTGACTTGCGCCATAAAATTGTGTAGGTGATTATACGAGACTTACACACAAATGGAAATTAAAGTTACAGTCTTGTAATTCCTTGTGCAAAGTTATGGAGGTAAAACTGCACAGAAGTTATAGCAAAACCCTGTACTCTTTCCTCCTTTACTTGCCCTCTACTGCTTTTTTTCCTTCTTACCATAGAAATACGTATGTACACACAGATGCACATCCAGATGCACACAGAAGAATAGCTGTTGACATGAGGAACTTTTGAAATAGCTTATAGCCTGAAGATTTCTGTAAAATGATGTGATACGGATCTGTGTTGTCTCTTCAGAGTTTCAAATTTTCCATTAATATAGCAAGGTGGGGAGGAAGAGGGAATTTGGCAGTCGCGTGAAGAACCGTGCGTTTTGCGGTGTTGGGCAAACCTTGCTGTCTGGGCTGTACTCTCTTTGAGTCCCTGTTGGATCACACCTCCCAGTTTTCTATTTCGTTCTCAAACTTTTGTTTTCATAGAGCTGCTTCTGGGAAGAGCAGGCCATTAAGATTGTGTTGTGTGTGTATAAGCAAATTAACAGAATTAGTGCAGATTATTTCTAAGCCAACATCTTGGTAGATCTTCCTCTGTCGCCCCTTCTATTTGGAAAGAGCCCTGTATTAACATCCCAAAGCAATTTTCTCAGTCTTTCCTGTCACTCCTTGATATTCTTTATTGTGATGCCTGTCCGGCTCTGACAACAGTCAGCCCCGTGGTTTGCTGAGACTGCTGCCTGTCGCACTGACGGATGGCGTCTCCCTTTTTCCTGTGTTCTGCCCATTTGTTTCCATCTCTCTGTTATCTTAGAGATGGTGAGCTCATGTCATTTTGTTCTGCGTCTGAACCATGCCAAGCAAAACAGTGTTCGTTTACCAAGAGGTGATCAGTCATACGAATCATATTGCGTCCTCGTCTGACACAAGCTAGAAAACAGGGGATTCAAACTTCAAAATTCATGTGGTCAAATTTGTGGGGGTAGAAAAATCCCTATTAATTATTTAAACCCTCTTCTTATCTCCTTAGAGCATTGGAAAAGATATTTTTTTTTATTAAACTGCGTTTTTGCAATAACAATAAAACTTTTTAATTGTGCGATCATGTGCTGATTTTCTGCCTGAGTAGCCACAGTGAATTGGAGACTTGCATTAGCAACATCAGCTGCTGCTTAATTTTCCCAGGGAAATGGTACCCGTCTTTAGAGGCTGATGACATAGAAGGCAGCTACTGCAGAGCCCAACCTCATGCTGTAGCCATTTTGATCAGTTTAGCTCCAGCAAAGGAGGTTTTGAAGCTTTTTGGAGCATGTCTTCCATGGATTGCTGGGGCAGTAGGACGCTCCCTGCCTTCCAACTTCTGTGAGTCAGAAGCCACATGTTTGGTTTTCTTCTGTTCGCTTCATTTTGCATCATACCCATTCTCTTTTCCATTGCATGCTTCAGACTCAAGTCCATGACTCTTAACGGGAAATTTTGGGAGGGGGTTTAAAGTGTGGATTTCAAAGCTGTGTCTCTGGCAGCTAAGATTTAGCTCCAGAATGGAACTTGTTTTCCCTACCAAACTGCTCTGGAACCCTGAGGCACCTGTATTTCCCTGGGACTAACCATCCCAGCATGTGATCTTTCATCTTGGCACTTTCAAAACAGTTCTATAACTTGGCTGAGACAAAAGAGCAACTTTCTAAAAATATCTTTAGGAGAGGAGGCCGTTGTTTCAGATCTTAGATGTTCCATTAAAACAAATACATGTCCTTGTAATTCTGTAAGAATATAATTCATAATATTGAACCTCAATATATTGAGGTTCAATAAGTCAATAACTCAATAAGTCAAAGACTTATTATACAAGGAATTAACTTTTTTATTAGGATTGCAGATACCCTTTTGCCATTATTGTGCTTCAAAAGCCAAAGCTTTAATTGTTTCTTCAACTTACGTATGTAACTCTGAGGTCAAAGATGAAGAAAGTGAGTCTGACTTGTATCCTGCTATCCAGGTGTGACTCCTACTTACTGTGAGGTGGATTCAAAACTGGCTGAATGGCCAGGTGCGGAGGGTGGCATCAGTGGCACAAAGTCCAGTTGGAGACCACTACCTGGACTGGATCCGGCATTGGCCTCTGGGATACAGTCCTGCTTAAGCTCTTCATTAACGATCTGGACAACAGGGCAGGGCGTACCCTCAGCAAGTTTGCAGATGACACGAGGCTGGGAGGAAAGGGTGACGCACCAGAGGGTTGTGCTGCCGTCCAGAGGGATCTCAGCCGGCTGGAGAAATGTGCCTACACGAACCTCGTGAAGTTCAATAAGCGGAACTATGAAGTCCTGCACCTGGGGAGGAACAGCCCCAGGCACCAGTATATGCTGGGCACCATCCAGCTGGGAAGCAACTTGTCAGAAAAGGACCTGAGGCCACTTGCGGCAAAGAAGGTGAATGGTACCCGGGGCTGCATTAGGAGGAGTGTTTCCAGCAGAGTGTTTCCAGGGAGATGATCCTTCCCCTCTACTCAGCACTGGAGAGGCCACCCCTGGAGTGCTGGGTCTGGTTCGGGGCTCCTCCGTGCAAGAGAGACACGGACATAGTGGTGAGAGTCCAGCAAAGGGCCATGAAGATGATGAAAGGACTGGAACATCTCTCCTGTGAGGAAAGGCTGGGAGAGCTGGGACTGCTCAGGCAGGAGTGGACGAGGCACAGGGGTGGATCTCGTCAGTGTGTGCGCAAATATCTGAAGGGAGGGTGCAAAGAAGACGGAGGAGGCTTTTTTCAGTGGTGCCTGGGGACAGGACCAGAGGCAATGGGGACCAACTGAGGTACAGGGGGTTCCATCTGAAGGATGGAAATGCTTTTTCAATGTGAGGGTGACCGAGCGCTGGCAGAGGTTAACCAGAGAGGTTGTGGGGTTTCCATCCTTGGAGACACTCAAAGCCATCCAGACACAGCCCTCGGCTCTGTGTAGCTCTGCTTGAGGAGGGGGGTTGGACCAGATGACCTCCAGAGGTCCTTTCCAACCTCGGATATTCTGTGATTTGATTAGATACAGAAATGCTCATAAACACGTACGTAAACATGTATAAATTATATACATCTAGTAATACTTTTAGATGTATGTGCTATTAATTTTAATGTCTGGTGAGTAAGTGTAGACAGTGTAGCTGCGGGATTGGATTTTTGTGTGTGCTGAAATATTCAAATACTCAATTCTGCCTCTTGAAATATTCAAATTCTGCCTTTTTTTTTCAAAAGTGGAAGAAACATGAGTGGAAGCTTGGGTTGATCCTTATCTCTTTGTATATGTGTGAAGAAATTCCTGTCTTTTTCTCCTCTCCCCATTTCAATCACCTTTGAATGTGTTTGAAGGAGCTCATGCAGGAGACCATTAAATGTAGAATTCTCCAGAGTCACTCAGTGCATCTTCCTGACACGGGGGAGAAACGGGAGCGGCTCTGCCTGGGTCACTGTGGATGGATCGGTCTGTACGCTTGCAGCAAGGGGGTTTTGTGGTCTTTTAAACTTTTTAGCTTTATCTGATACATCCTGAGAGGTATTTCAGCATTAAATTAATGTCAGTTATAAATTTGCTGTATCTATCATTACAACATAGGAAATTCAAGTAATTTCCTTTCATAAATGCTTGCATTAATGCTTTTTTCCCCCATGGCTGAAAAGTCATTTCTCTGGCTTTGTTGAAAAATATAAAGGTGTGTTTACACTGCGAATAAACGAGGTTCTTGCCCTCCTGCCAGAGAGCAAGTGACAACCCTAAATCCTCGAAGTGATGTGGGTGCAATTAACGGCACCTGCAGTGGGACGGGATGAATGAACCTTATCCAGCCTTTTTCCCCAGCTGCCCTCCATCCTCCGGGGGGGTTGTATATCTGGTGCCAGGGGCGCGGGCTGTCACCCGTGTCCCACTGCCACCTCGGGCAGAGGGGGGTGAGGAAGGCGGGCGGACGCGGGTGCCTGCAGCCCTCGCGAGCGCGACAGCGATGAGCGCCGGGCCGGGGTGGGCAGCGCAGATTTAATTTAGATCCAACGCCCGGGACAGAAGGAGCGGGCACATAAATCTGTGCGTGCGCCCGCACGGCTCCGCTCCCGCTGGCGGCGGCCTCACGCAGGCACTTCTCTCCCCAGCAGTCCCGCGAGGCGGTGTTATCCTCCTGCAAAATAATTCCTGCAAGATTACCTAAGTGGAAGATTCAGAAATTAAATTCATGTCTCCTGAGTCACAGTTCAGTGCTTTAACCTTCAATTTCAGGCTATCGCTGTTTCCTATAGAAATTAAGATCTTAATTTCTTTCTGCATTAGGGCCCACATTGTAACGGAGAGTTTATTTCATGGGCTTCAGTCTGTTCATTATCGTACGTTCTCTCTAACAGCTTTAATGCAGTTTATGGGGAAGAAGTACTCATAGGAGAATGTCAAATGTAGTTTAGCTCCCTGTAATGCAGTTTAATAAGGAATAAAAGTGAGCTCTCCGTGAACAATCAGGGAGAACCGTGTGGATCAGGCTTCCATAAGCTCTGCGAGGGCTTGCTGCAGCGGGGGTATGAATGCACAGCTCCTGGCTATGACCCTTTCAGCCTCATTTGTAGCTTTTTCTACCCGACACGGCAACGATAAGAGAAGCAAATGGTTCCCTTAGCTCCACATTTGCCTCTTCCCCCCGCCCGCTTTTTCCCTGGTAAATGTTCCTTCCTCTTCCTGGCTGTAAGCTTTTGGCTATCATCGCCTTATGAAGTCTTTTTATTTCTCATTAGCTCTGTCTGCAGCGTTGGCCACAAGTGCTTGCTCCTCTGGGAAGGCACCGGCCATTACTTTAACGGGCGGCTCCGAACTGCAGCAGTAATAATCTGGAGTCATATTGTGTTCTTTTATGGGGCACACGTGACATGAGCTGGGTATCCGTAACTTTGTTAGCAAACGAGCATCTTTATCAGAAAACCAGAAAATTTTCAGGGAAGGTCAACAGAGGGCAAGCACACAGTTTTGTGGTTTGGTTTTTTCTTGTAGTTACCTTCGCAGTTTTTGAAGCAGACTTTGCAGAAAAACCTGGAAGCACTTGTTTTCAAACCCATAAAAAGAGATTGTCTTAACTTTATTAAGGCTCTTGCATATTCTCCATAGACTGAAAGGTATGGTGCCTGGTAACTGTCAGCTCTACGAAATCTGGGTTATTTTCTATTTATTCCTAATGGACTGTGGACAAGAAAGGGGCTGGATAGATTGGGTTAGTAATTTTCTGATAAGTGTTTAACTGAAAACAATCAGCCTGTGGCAATCGGAATATTCTGAACACAAATCTACCCTAATAGCTAAATATTTAATTGAAGTGTGCTTATTTTAAACAAATGTAATTTATACAAAATAAAAGAAACTGTTTTGACGCATCATATGGGATGAAGTGCTAACTTTTAAAGAGAATTATTTTGAAAATAAATTTATTTATAAATGCATTTTATAAAGCGTGAACAAGATGTTGAGGTTTTATTGAAATGAAATATAATGATGAGCTTAAAGGTACGAGGGAACTAACATTGTGGATTTCTTATTTTTTAAGAAGTGCTCAATCTATTTTAGAATAGAAAAATGGTAAACTCTAGGGTTTCCAAAAGGTGAATAATATCTGTCTTGACACTTCAATGACTTTGATACAATTCTGAATAGTTATCTGCAAAAAGATCCTCAGTTAATGTGCAATACTGAAATTTTCTTGTAAATTGAAAATCCATTTACATTTTCATTATATTTTTAGCACCCATTCAGAACTACTCTTTGTAAAGAAATGTGGAAGGAAGTGTTTATCTAAGAACTTTGTTTTGAGCCCATATGGCAGTTTTAAAGTTTTCTTGTATTTGGCAATTAATTTCTCCATGTAAAGGAATATAAATCTTTTGGAAAAGTATTTATTTTTTAAAAAAAAGTAAAGTTTTAAAGGTTTTAGGCAGTCATATGAGGACTTTATAAATATTGGAGTCAGCAACGTGTACACAATTAGCCTATAGATAAACAGATGGTTTTCTGGGAAAGTAAGGAGCAATGAGTGATGTTTCTGGGAACCAGAGCGTTCAATGTTGTGATAGAGAATAAGGAAGTGGAACATAATAAAAATATAATGCCAAATTAAAATTTATATATTCTAAATAGGTGGAAGTGACTTACATGAATGGAAGAATAATGCATAATGTAGAGAAATCAGTTGCTACTCTCAAATAGCGTGTGAGACTGCACATGCTGTGTTTTAATGAGGAATGCTATTTGCCAAAACACTTAATGCACTGCAGTTAATACCGTAAATCACTTTTCACTCTCTTTGATTGATGCAACGCTGTAGAAATTGTAAATTGATCTAGTAATGCTGATGATCTTTCCTTATGCCTAGTCTGACCTATGAAGAGATACTGCGCTGCTGTTAGAAACCTACGGTAGTAATGATTCCTTTTTTATTGGCTAAGGTAATAGAAGTGGAAATCACCTACCACTCATTTGTTGGCCAGTTTCATAACCTGAATGTAAAATCACTAAAGATTTGGGGTATTTATGGTTGCGATGATTTAGAGATACAACATTAACACATAGGTACATAAAGATGGCAGTTTCTATTTGCACAACTCTATCTCCTAATGCCTTCGGTTTGGAAAAATCCCATATTGGTGTTTTATCTTGTGGGAGGTTAATATCTGAAGTTTAAAAAAAAAATAAAAAATCTTCAGTTCTTTTCTCACTATCTAAATATTTTTTAGAGAAGGTTTTCAATTATTAAAATGAAGGTAGTACTTGAACTGTAGCAGCTGCAGTATCTCTGAAGAAAAGCAAGATAAATACAAGAAATGTGAAGAAGAACATAAGTGTATTTGCTCTTGTGTTAAAATGCGTAAATATCCAGCAGGCAAAAAAAAAAAAGAAGTTGGATTGTGGGTAAACTTGTGGTATTGTTGAATGAAAGTTCATCAGTACAGAAGAGCAAATAGGAGAAATATCTGTGAAAACTGAACTGGTGGAGTCACTCCAAGACTGATCCAAAGTGTTCCCTCAGGACGTTCACATCCTTTGTGCTTCAGTGTGATTAAGATGCTTAACTTTTAATATCCATTATAGAGTTTTTCTCAGGTACTGCCTTTCGTATGTCATGGAATAACCTTTAAACTATCACAAAGTGGTTGGGATTATTCCACAAAGACACATAATTCTAGATTTCTGCCTAGGACAGTGGAAAAGAAAAAAGCGTAAAAAAATGGTCACACTCCATGTGAAGACCAGACAGGACATGGGATGAAGTTCGGTGCTTAAAATATTGTGGGATTGCCTTTTCTTTATTCTTACCAGGCATGCCTGCCAAAAAGATAAGGCACTTCCTTGTGGTTTCACACTCCGGGGTGATCTGAACTGCCCAGGAAAAGCATCTCCAAGGTTACAGCTTCAGTATCTCGGGCTCTCGGGACAGTTCTATTGCACTTGAAAATGCACTGTATTACAGAGCTGTACTTTGAAGACAGAATTATAATTGAATGAAAGGTAAGATACCCTATTTTGGAAGTGCCTGGTGTGATAGCTAAATGCTGACCTTTTGATTTCCTTATGTATCAGATTATGGGAATTACTCCACACTTCCACTGCTGTCCCATCTGCAGGTGTGCCTGCGTCTTTTCACCTTTCATCTTTTTCATATACAAAAGTGTATATATTAACTGTGCTTACAAAAGATACATATTGCTTTTGGTTTTTGGGTTTTTTTTTTTTCCACTCATCGTTATGATTTTCTTTTTGCTCCATTTTATTTTTGATGCTTTCTTCATGGGAAATTCTGAAAATACAGTATTGACACTTTGAGCTATGTAAGATTAATAAGATAAGATTAATAGAAAAAGTAATAGCTGAACTCATTTTGAAAGGTGAAGTGTTAAAAATGTTGAAAAACACATTCCAGTCCCGTGAGAGGGAGAGTAAATTCCCCTGGGTTTATGACTTTATAAAATTCTGAAGCTGACTTTTAAAAGTTCGTTTCACCTGTTGGCCCGTTCTCAATACAACTCCTTCCTTGTTTCTCTGCTTCTGATTTCCATTCTTAATCTTTCAGAACTATCTCCCTGGAGAATTTTCAGCATTGTATTAAAATATGTCCAAATACAATTGGTCAGAAAATAAAGTGATGCAGAACCCTTTGTGTTAGGAGTGCATTACCAAAGTTTGCCTTTTTTTAAAAAAAAACCCACAACCTTTTCAGTAATTTCACTTCTGTAACTGGTTGCAAATTTTATAGCAGTATTTTAGGCCAAGAATTTACACACTTTTTGCTGGATTAAGGGAGTTTGGCATAACATACTACTACCAGGAATTCAGTGGTAGATTTTAAAACTTGATTTTGCAGGGCATGCCATAACCGTCAGAGGCTGTGCACTGCCTGTAGTGGGGGCTTTAGTCCTGTTTCTCCTGGCTGTGAAATGATGGTATGTCCTTGCATCGAAGCACGTACTTGGGAGCAGGTGAAAGATGCATGACGGTGATGAGTTGTTGCTGTGGGTTTATTTACCAAATAGGCTTCAATTGCTGCTGTTATAATTAATTAGGGCTGGCATAAAACTTGAACGTTTCTCAAGCATCATAATCATATTATGTTGGTTTGTGTTTCTTATCTACGTAAAGTTCTGTGCAGATCAGCTGAGGACTAAGGGATGCCTAACTGGGGATTTGGGAGCTGTGGAATGGAGCAGATGTGTGGCAGTAATAACCTTACTTGAATATTTTCGCTAATTTGGAAATTTTCAGGGGCTGAGCTCAGCTTCGGGGACTAACTTCCCGTATCACTTAAGTGCTCAAACTCTTAATTCAGATCCGGCTTTCGGCAGCTACTATGCAGGTGTATAAACAAGCATCTGTATTTCAAAAGAGAACAATTCCCTTATAGTAGACGTGGACAAAATTACTAGATTTCCTTGGAGACGCTCAGCATACTCTGAGAATCTCATCACAAGTGTGGATGTTGCTAAAATTTGAAAATCTGTGAAGTTTTTAGTTCAGGCTTAGGATACATCATTAAATTCTCATTAAGATTTTTCAAGCATCAACGTAGGACAGAGTGACTACTGAGGTAAGGAACTAACAAACTGCTTCTATTGAACCAGGCAAAAGAACATCTTGATTTTCTTTTTGTACTGATTGATACTAAATCCTAGAATAATACTTGCCAGATTTTCTTGTATCTCTTTCTTTTCTTGTTTCAAACCAATTAGACTTATAACTCTAACTGGTAATCAAAACAAAATTGGTGGAGATTTCAGTTTCCAGTCCCTGGGACACAGACATTTGCATTTGAAAATAAAAATGTCAACCAGGTGAATGCCTTTCTAAGGCTACGATCATCCTTGTTTTCTTGTGAGTGTTCATAGTCATGAAAGTTAATGGACTGCAACACTGGAAACCAAAGTTTCTTCATTTATCAGGGCTATTTCCAGAATGAGATTCTGTACTGCTGATATTTATTGCTTTGTTGGTTTGTTTTTCTTTTTCCTTAAAACCATCTATATGTGAAATAGTGTGTTTTAGACAGAAGCTGTCCAAAACTAAACAAGTTTTCTTTATTAAATTTTATAGCTTACATTGCCCATGTAGCTGCAGACAGGCTTTTTTTTAGCCTGCTTTATTTTTATACTTTGATTTTAAAAATAATTCATAAACAGAGGTTATTTAAAATTTTTTTTCCATCATTTCTTGTATTGAAGAGGGCAAGCTTGTGCTTTGCCATGAAGGAAAATAGCTTGGATGGGTTCCTAGCTGACATTCAAAAATATCTTCCTTTTAAAATAGCCATTGAAATGGCAGAGCTTGGAGAAAAACAAAATAAAGAAAAAATAACACCCCACCACCTTATTATCTAGAGCTGCATGACAAGTTATTCCATATCCTAGAAGTAGCGGTGAAGGGAGAGAGACAGCCCTCCATGCAAATTTTGTTCAAAAGTCTTTTCAGTGTTGTTGTTACACATATATTGTTATGTCGGTAATGTAGCTGCCAACAGACCCCTTCATCCAGCTGGGGATGGAGCCTGCAGCCAGGCTGCCCCCCTCCCCTGGGAAGGGGTGGCTTTGGGAAGCTCATTTCTCTGCAGTGCACAGCCCAGAGAGGTTTTTCACTTGCACGTTAATGTCAGCTGGAAAGTTACCCACACACACACCTGCAATGATCTTCTGAGACACATAAGCTGTAATGTTGTGGGGTTTTCTTGGCTCGTTTTTCCCTACTGGCCAAGAATCCTGCCAAAACTGTCGCCATTATTCCAGAACGGACTTGCAGAGGAGGAAGGAGGCGGCTGTAACATCCAGTAGAGAGGTGGCCATGGAAAGCATCAGCAGGCTGACCTGGGGAAAAAAAAAGAAAGCAAAAATCTCCCCAAACCCCACGTACTGGTTTATTAAACTTGGGCATGGTTACCTGGATAAGAATAGGGACTGATCTTTGGCTAGCAATTGACCTTTCCTCCTCTGTTCTTGGTGTTTGGGTAATGAGGGTTCGGGTCTGCGTGGTGCTTTTTGGTGTTTTCACACTCACTGTGTCAATAGCAATTTAATGATATTGAGATCCAGCAATAAGTGGCACCTTATTGTTTTTAGGCTGTTCTGTGCCTTGCGGTCTGCTGTATTGGTGACTTGCCTCAGCAGAACACGCTTTGACCCGGTATTTTGGAGAAGTTCTCTGACACCAAGTGCTCGGTGAGCAAACCGAACCTCGGGACCGTGCGAGGCAACAGGAGTAGTGTCTGTAGCTTCTGAAGGCTGTAGGTGTGGGGTGAGCGGCTGGTGCTTCCCGGGGGTAGGCACATCAAATCAACTCGCTCAGGTTGATTTATTGGTCTCATTTGTAGAGTAATTACAGTTTCTTTCCGAGTTCCTTTGAATTTAAAAAAAAAATGTTGGGTTTTTTTTGTGAATTTAAAAATCACTAATGTCCCCTGGGTGGTATTTGTTTGGCTTTTCCATGTCTTTCAGAGCTATGGATTGAAAATGTTAGGAAACCAAACCTCATAATTCTTGTGTCTAAACATCTGTAAATAGACTTTTAAGACATCTTTAAGGTGGTTGGTAAAATTTTATAGGAATCAATGGCTGCCAAATATTATAGTGCTTTCCCAAGAACTGTCATTTTAATGTACCCCTCCTCATAAAAATGTCTGTCTTATTAAATATGTGCATATTTACATAGCTGCTTTCAGAAGCAGAGGTACCATCAGCCAGAAAATGAGTAGCTCTTCTTGTTTCGCCCAGTCAGAAGGATTTCTGGTGCAGTTCCATGTAGTTTTTCAAACTAGGTTATGTAGCATACTTGAATCCCTCCCAAGTACAGTATTGACTGCAGTGTTACTGGCTGGCTTCAGGAGTTAGGGAGGCAAGGAAACTTCTGTGCTTTGAACGGTGTTTAAATGAATCTGTTTTCTCTCAGAAGACAGATAGTGGCAGGGAAAGGACAAACAAGACAACAGTAAATGAAGGAAGATTGATGGCCACTGAGATCAGTGAGAGTTTTTGGTCTAAAAATAACTTCCCTGCGTTTCTGAATAGTCAGGAAAAAATAGGGGGGAAAAAATTTGCCTTAAGACATTGATAACTCAATGTGCCTCAGAAAATGAAGGAGTAATGCTTGATTTAATAGGTTTTGGGGACGGATTTTTAACTCTCTAGCTGATATGATGGCATATATGGGTTTACACTGATGATAAGACAATTGGTACCTCTGATGCTGAAGTGTCCTTCAGCCCCATTTTGTGTTGCATGTTGTTGCAGTACAAAGCAAACCACTGCAGTGTATGTTTCAGGTATTTAAAGTATTCTGTATCTTACAGCGCAAGGCATGTCGTATCCTCGTGTAATGGTGCACGTCCTCATACCCGAAATTCTGTGCGCTTTAAATGCTGTGTGGCAGAACACTTGGATGTGCTTTTTGTGTGGATATTTGAGTAAGTCTTCGCTATTGCAGTTGTTTATAATTCCATTTTACAAGTGCATTTGCAGAAAGGACCTGAGGACCTTTCATTAAAATGCAGACAAAGAGGTACTGTAAAGACATTCTCTTAAGAGAGTAAAGTCAAGTCAGGGCCTAAAGAGTAGAAAACCTGAAAGCGAGAGATGGTGGGAAGAGACAGGGTTTAAAAGTTTTTTGGTTGGTTTTTTTGTTGTTTGGTTTGGGTTTTTTTTTCCTTAAAAAGAAGACATGTTTTATTTTTGACAGATTAGAAAGAAAAACTGCTTAGTACAATGCCTGAATTTTGCAATAAGGATAGAGCCGTGTGACCTTGCGGTTGGGAACTTTGGACACAGATGAAACCGGGTTGTGCACAGGAGGTGCTGAGTATTTTAAAATAATCTCTAAGCCTCGGGCATCCTTCACAACAAAATTATGTTTAAATAATACCCCACTTGGCCTTGTTTACTTCCTCATCTCTTTACGTTTGGATCCTGTCATATTTTAGTATCACTTCTGGAGCTCTTCAGTCGTGGTGTAAGGTTGAATCTATATCTGTGGTAATTTTATGAATGCGTTTTGTGATTGAATTGAGGAGTGTAAGTTGAATTTTTTTTTACCTGGAAAGTATAACTACCTACCATATACCATTATTTTTGGTGATGAATAAAGATACAGTCAGGTGAAGATAACAACCACCGGTAAGATAACTAGGGCCTTTTCAAGTTTATTTGTGAAATCTGGCATAGCTAAAGGAATAATTGTGGCTATTGATTAGTGAAGGTTGTGTTGAGAGAAGGATCAGCAACAGAAAAGGACTTTAAAATTTTTTTCTGTATGATTATTTTCCACATAACTGTTTAATAACACGTATGCTGAGCCTTCCTTGGTATCTTGAAAAGAAATCTTCATTAGAGTGCAAAGAGCTGCTCTGGTAGCTAATGAAATTCAAGCTCAGGGGAAATGACTTATTTCTACATTTTTGCCATTCTTTGCCAGTCCCTTTCTTTGGGACAGGTTGAGTAAAATGCTCTATGAAAAGCAGGGGGGAGTGGGAGTGCAAAATCCATACGGAAAGGACATTGCAATGAAGCACATTATCATACAGTAGCAGTTATGACTTGTGTTAGAACCAATAGCTCCAGAAGGCTTACTATGTGTAATTGTGATAATAAGCCATAGTAACTCTCCCTAGCATTTTTAAACAATTTTAAAATATCGTACTTGTGTAAGCTTTTTTGAGAGTCCTGTGGGAATTTTTTAATGTTAAACTGAGGATTTTGGTATTTTTAATGAGCTGGGAGTACGTGCAGAGTGGTTTGGCAGTATTTCAGTTTTTGTAGATTACTTGGATCTGTTAATTAATACAGCCCTTTGAGACCTTTTTGTGAAGATTAATGGGTTCCCTGAAGAAAAAAATTCCAAATGCTAGAGATCTGCGAGACTTTTGAGGCTAACGCTATTTTAAATTATGCCAAACTTTACTAGATTAAACATTATCTGTTGATGGAAGAAGGACAGAAATTCGCAAGAGGCACGGTAAAGATAACCCACCCGTTTATACTCATTTTGTTTTCCCTATCTACACAAAATATATAAATGAAAGAATTTTTAGATAACATTATAGATTTAGAAATAATGAAGTGGGAGGGAAATGTTTCAAAAAAAAAGCCTAAGAGGCATAACTCACCTGAGAAGAGAAGCCCTCCATACAACCCTTGTGAGCGTTGAGATACAAGGACAGAGATATGGGTTAGTGATGGGTTTGTCAGAGTTGGGTTGATGCTTGGACTCGGTGATCTGAGAGGTCCCTCCCAACCTCGGCGATTCTGTGACTGTATCTGCACCAGTCTTGGGCAGGCTGGCCGACTATTGGAGGCAGTATGAGCAAGAAACTGGGCCTATGCTAACTTGGGAGAACTGGGGTTTTTTTTCTCATTTTCATGAAATTTACTGGTCTAGACTTCTCTGATGTCTGCGCGGACTCAGCATCTTTGCAGGAAGATTACCGCTTTGCACCATAGCACAGATTAGTGTTCTTTACCAGTCATAAACTAAGCACACTTTCTGTCCTTAATTTAGTATTAAATAGGCTGTGAATTGTCGATGTGATCTTTAAATCATCCACGTGACGGTAATCGTGCCTTGCTCTGTACTCTTGTCACTTCTAATCGGTCATCGCTGTTGTCTTTGGAAAAACTGTGTAGTATAGTCTAATGTCAGGGGTTTTTGACATACAGAGAATAGCAGAACAATGCTTAGAGGCATGTCTTACAAAATTCTTCAAAGTTTATATTCTTTACTTTTGCTGTCGGTTGTCAGTCTTGTATATCAATTTGCCTGGTCTTCTATTTTTTGTATAACTTCGAAGTTTTTAGCTGAATCTTGCTGGGTGGTAGTTTACAAAGGCAGTTTGTTTTTCATTTTTGATGACTCAAGTTTTCCTACGGAATATCTGTCAGGCACTTCAATTTATTCTAGTCTAATTTGGAATGAAGTTTTATGAAGACATTGGTTCTTCTTTTTGCCTTTCCACCGGCTGATGATTTTTCTGTTGCATAAAACCTCTTTGTGACTCTACGGCCCCCTTTTGTTTGTGTTTTGTTGGTTGTGCCCTGTTTGAGGCAAGCTGCAGTTAAACAGATAAACCAAAGAAGCTTGAATAGTTTCATTACATGTCCTGCCTTTATGACTATCTACTTTCTTCTCTCCTGTTGAGGTCAGCCCAGTTCTGAGACAGTATCACACTGCTCTGCAGAGAAGAGCAAGGGCCTCTGATACGTATGGCTGTAACAAGTACAAGCACCTTATTAAGAACAGAGTCAGGTTTGGGGGCTTTTTGAGCACCTCAGCATTGATTTTGCACTGGGAGCTGCTCTTTGCTGTCCTCTCTGCCTTTGATTTTTTTTTTTTTTTTAGTGTACTTTGGAGCACACAATGATGGATGCCTATCAGTTTGAAAGCCGTCTTTTCTAGATAAAAGATAGCAGATGTAGCACAGCTCAGCAAAGGGCTGAAATGAAGTCATATGAGACTTTTTCCTTAGACACTGTCAGTAACTTTCATACTCTTTTAACTTACAGCTGTGGTTTAACTTTTATCACCAAGTTTAGAATTTAATTTTTATGTTGACTTTGATTTTGTGACCCACCTTGTACCATCAGCAGAACCTTTCGGTTGAGTGAAGGATTTCAAGATAATGAACCCAGATTTAAGCTTGATTTAAGATGTTAATTTGCTGTGAAATTCACGTGTTTCCAAACCTTTTGCCAGACTTGAATACCTGCTGCTTCTGGAGTGATTCTCCGCTCTCCTGAGCGGACTGACTGGCGGCTCTTACCCCCAGTGGAAGGTGCAATCAGGGAGTATTTTTTTCCTGAGTCAAGAGGCGCCAGCTTTAATACAGTTCTCATTCCACGCTGTTATAAGCCCCACAGAGTGTTTTATACTCTTACTGCGTTTGAAAGTAATAGAATAGTGTTAGGGAAAGGTGATTGGGTGATAAATGAAAGCTCTTTCATTATAAAAATTGGATGTTCGAGGCATTTAGGAACTTCTGTGAATTAAATGGCACAAAAGGTATAAGAGTTGAGACATCTCAGCTTCTTATCCTGAGAAAATGGGAAAGCTTACGAAATTCAGGTGGTAAAGTATCTGTTAACGAGATAGATTAGACTATATAGACTTTGGTTTCTTGCTTTCTGATGATTTGTACAAACTTTCTGTCAGGAATCTCTTGCCTGTACAATAGGGATGTGTGTGTTTGGAGGGGAAGAATGTTTGATAAAGGCAATACAATCCTTATTAATATGAAAGTTCTGCTTAATTAAATTAAAAAGAAAATCCTTCAAAGTCTCGTGTCTGGAGACCTGCTCTTGCAGATGAAAGGTGCCTGTTGCTTTTAAAACGGTGACAGTGGCTTTAGGCAGCAGCAGAGTCTGTTCTCTCATTCAGTAGCATGAATACACAGTCCTAAATCAGATGTTCTGCTACTTATAATCTATAAACTCTTTAAAACCCAGAGATTATTTGCAATAAGCCAATTCTAGTGTTGGTGATTCTTATACTTAGATGACAAGTTTCAAGGAATTTGCTTGTTTTTTGATGATGTGGTTAGAATCGCAGAATTGCCTAGATTTCAGATTCAAATTTCAGATCACCGAGTCCAACCATGGACCCAACTCTGACAAACCCATCACTAACCCATATCTCTGAGCACTGGGTCTGCCCAGCTTTTAAACACCTCCAGGGATGGTGCCTCAGCCACTTCCCTGGACAGCTTGTTCCAAGGATTAACAACCCTTTCAGTGTAGAAATTTTTCCTAATATCCAGTCTAAACCTCCCCTGGCGCAACTTGAGGCTGTTTCCTCTCGTCCCAATGGCCTGTTCCTTGGGAGAAGAGCCCAACCCCTCCTTGCTTTTTACCTTTTATAGGTTGGAGGCTTTGGAGTTTTGTAAAGTTATGTTGGTGTGCTGGTATGTTTCATAAAGGCCACTGAATATCGACTACAGCAGCTTTCCTTAGCGCTACAGAAGTCAGCTGAATTGCAGTTTGGGGTAAATTGCCAGAACATTGGTACATTGTTGGCCCTATGACTTCTCAGAAAGCCACGTGGTCCCATGGCTGTATCATAGCAGTGCTGCCCTAGGCTTCATTTGGCTTGAATAAAAAGTAATATAGTGTGGTGAATTGTCATACACTAGTAAGTGGATACATAAAAACTTATTTTACTTTAAACTCTGTTTTTAAAATTATTTTTTTAGTCTTTTTTCATTGAAAGGCCCTGCCTTGGATAAAGCTCCTGTAAAACTTGGACGTGTGACCTTTTCCTTCCTTCATTATTCTGTTTATTGTTGATGTTTAAATGACCTAGTAGTACAAAATAATACAGTTTAATTTAGGTTTTTACAGAAAAGTCACTTAATATTTCATCTCTATTATGAAGCTTCATGCATCCAAGTTTTTCAACATGTTGATAATGAGCATTTTTAACAGCTGTTGCTGGATTAAACAGTAAGAACGTGACTGTATGCATTTCATAGTTAAGTAAATTAAATGGAATTTGGAATACCTCAGTAATGGGAAAAGCTGTGTAATTCTTGTTGAAAATTGAAGATAGGCTTTCAGTAATGCCATGCTTTCACTTAACAACTTAATCCCTCTCTGCTTACCCAAAAGGCAAAAACTCGCTGACAACTGCAGCCTCTTCTTCCTTTGCCGTGCCATTATCGGTATTTTGCTCTGGCACACTGACACTTCTTGCGTGGTGCTATAACCTCAGTCAGCAAGAAACGCGCAAAACAAATAACTGCAACTTTTCCATTAGCATGGTATTGTTTGGCACACTACAAGCTGAATAAAATGAGAAGAATTAATGGAGTTACAGGCAAAAGCCCCAGAGCAATAATGATTTGGAGATATTAAATTAACAAGTAATTGCCTTAAAATAAAGTCACAGTCCTGACTTCATTCATAATGCTTTTCTTATTGCTGAATGTGGGCTCTCGTGTTTCTCTTGTTCTTGGGGAATGGAGCTTGATTAGAATATCTTCCACTACTCCGCAGTCTGGCCCTACTTTCAGTTAGTTACCATCTGTGATTGTACCACTGACAGCAAATACCTTAATATCAGAACCATACCTAGAGCAAAATCCTGTTTTGGGGAAGAATGTTGCCATATTGGATACCCAGTAACTGGGACTATCTTTCCCAAGTTCAGGTCCAAGCCAGCTTTCTAGGCCAGCACAGGGCGCGGTGGTCTCTGAAGGCATCTGCTGCTCTGAAATGAGATGTGGTGAGGGCTCTACCGGGCACTTCTGAGCCGTAGTTCTCGCAAAGGCAGGTAGCTCAGAGGCACGAAAGGACAGAAACAAATGCAGTCTGCTCAAGGGCAGACATAATGAGTCACTGCTGGTGTCTTCTGCTGCAGCACCATCGGGACCCTGGGCAGACTGCAGGTAGGACATCTCTCCTGTCTTGTCGGGTTTGACACCGCAGTTCAATGGAGGGCAGCATCCCGCATCCTTTCTCCTAATATAGCAGCATACTCGTATGACAAAACTTATTTAATCGGGTGTTAAGTTTCTGGGATTAATGACCTGTCATTAGAAAATTTTTTTAAAATTGAATTAGGGTTTCATTTCTCTTAGCAAGAGTTTGCAAGAGTAAGCAAGCAGAGGAGGAAAGAAATTGGGAGGAAAAGTGAAATAAACTTGTGTTTGATGAGTAATACAATTCTGTTGACAGTATTCATACTTATTTACTTTTATTTCCTGAAGAAAAGGAGATTTATGAAATTACTTGATGTGTGTGAGTCTGTTTGCCTGTTACTGCATTCACTTTAGAAATCAGCGGCCACATAAGAACAAGATTAGGGAGAAAAGAAAGATTATGTGAAGTGCAAAAACAGGGGAAGATTGCTCTGTGATTCCGCATTTATTGATGCTAGAGAATACATAGGATTAAGAAATTTTTATTAACATCAGGAAAGTCGGAAGGAACTCGAGTCAGTTTTCAGTCAGTAATGAGAGGGGTGTTTGTAGGGGATGGGGCTTTGTAGATTCCTTTGCTCCTTAAAATGCTTTTGTTTTCATATGTACTGTATCTTACCCAAGTATTTCAAGAATTGTATCTTTATTTTTCACATACTGGAATTTTTACAAGCTTTCTTTTTGATGTAGAACTTTAAAAGAAAGGAAGCAATTGACTAAAATTCAGCAAGTAAAGGTGACCTACCGTGAAGAACTTGAAGAGGTCCTGGCCTGTACCCGTGCGTGCTTCTGTTGATGTATTTTGATGAAAAGCATGTCGTGTTGGCTTTTTAGGGTTTTGGCAGAACATGCCAGCTTGGTCCACGCAGGGTTGTTTTTTAAAAAAATCAGGTGTCTCTGTTTCACTGCTACATAAGAATTGTGTTGCTGTAGTAGTCCAGGCCAGTAAAAACTCAGGGAATTTTAATTTTCAGACTGTGGAAATAATTTCCTTGTGGTTCCCTTTTGTGTCTCATGTCTAGGATCAAGACCTATTCGAAGTTGCAGACTAAAAATCTGCAGTGTGTGGGGCTGTTTCCCCGATGCTTTACATAATTTCAGCTACAAGTGTGCCAAAAGGAATGAGAAACTGCATGTTTCAGTAGCATGCTATTTCTTGCATGTTCAACTAAACTAATTTCCAGTTACTACAGAGACTGTAACTAGAATTTTCTGAAGCTTGCATTTTATGTCTCATAACTGTTGAAATGGATATGTTTTGGGTTTCCGTGCATTCATTTATGAAAGTGATGTGGTTTCATTTTCACATTATGTAACGTCTCTTAAAATTTATGCAATAAGTCAAAACTGCAGGAACAATATAGGCTGAAACTCATAAAGACATATTTGATGGTTTTGGCACATGTCATTGTGCTATAGCATAATTAAATGTCGTACCTATGCCACTAGTATTTTGCTTAATAAAATTGAATTAAACTACCTAGGTTGGGGTTTTTTTCGCTGATAAATATAATTATTTTCATCTGCCTTTAGGGAATTTGAACAACTTGATTTTGTTTTCAGCTCAAAAATGAAAGAAAGAAAAATAAGGCAGAGCAAACTCATTCCTCAAGCTGTTAGCCATTTAACAGTCTTCTGGTAGCAACAAGCCAGGGAAGAAAAATTTACACACTAAAGGTGATGGTAGAGTAAGAGGGACGTGGCATGAAACATCATCTAGAGCTGTCATCACTGTGCTCCCCTGTCACAGCGACAGCCAGAGCAGCAGGCTGGCAACCTTGCGCCTGGCAGGGAGAGGACGTTGTGGATGCTGTAGCCCCGTTTCTTCCATGAATCTTGTCTTATATGTTCAGTAGCGTGGACTTTGTGTATAAAAGCTATTAAAAAGGCCTTTTGTGAGATTAAAAGAGCTGACCGCGACTTCAGCTGCTGCGAAAGATGAATGATGAATGTAAGCGTGCTTTACATTCAAAGGCCTGGGGGAATAATGACCAATCCACATCTGCTAAGGTCAAATAAAAGATGAAATTTCTGGTTTTGAACAATCCAAACTGAGGAGAGTGTAAGGAATGTAATTACATGACAGCAGATCATAAAGCCGTGTACAATGAATCTGGAGTGCCAGAGATTAAATGTTCTGACCAAAAAGACGCCAATTAAAGAAGGAAGAGAGCATTATCATTCCTTAGAAATAGGCATATTAATCAGTAATAACTCTACAAAAGTCAGTGCTCTTAGTCCAGACACAGTTCTGTATCTGAAGTATTTCAAGATCTCTGTGGGATAAAGGTGGCAAGATCAGGTGTGTGGTGTAGGGTAATAAGAAGCTGGGAAATGGCTGGTTAACAAAACATCTTCGAACTGATTTTGTTCTCAGATGGAAACTTGGTTTTCCAAGGAGGTTGGGGAATCAGCTTTCATCTTTCATCCTTTTTCTATGATTTTTTTATCATTTGAGTTGCAATAGTCACTGTAACTGCATTGCTGAAATGTTCAGTTTTAAGTGTTTGAAGTATTTTATTTCTTTCATGCTTATGGGTGTAAGTTAAAACATTGCCCAGAAGCAGTGTGTAGACTCATAGAGTCACTCCTGGAGTCCTAAAGTAGCATTGTGTAGTTGGCAAGATGGTTCAAATATTGCAAGAATTAGGCACAACATGCAACAATTTGGTACTTTGTCTTTGGGCATTTCAGGCTGTTGGTATCTTAGTATGAGACCTGGTTTGCAGAAGCCCTGAGTCATTGTCATTGGATTTCTGTCATATTCCATGAATCGGGCGAGATAGATCTTGTGTGTTCTTCAGTTTTACCGAAGTAAATGTTTATTTTTGAGAGATGCTCTAGCTAATTGCTTCTTAATGTGTTTATATCACTCACTTAAGCATGGTCATGAGAAAATTAGGGCCATGCTTAAGTGGAAATCATCTGTAAAATACTAGACCTTCTAGATCTGCTAAATGTTGCTCTTGACACCGTGCTTAGGGAGCACGTGAACTGCAGTCTAGTAGCGTTGCTCCAGCAACACTGCAGCAGCTTGTGGGCAGCTTCTTCCTTGCAAAAATGCTGCCCAGTTTGCCAGTGACAAATTCTGCCCAACAGCCAGCTGCCCTCCTTCCTTTCATTTCTGCTGCTACGAAGCCTTGGGACTAGTCTACCCAATTCCATTAATTTGCTCATAATGGTGCTGCTGTTAATGGCTGTAGGGGACAGGCATGTATTTTATTTCTGGATAAATGAAATGACATTGTCTTTGATGGCTTTTCCATCTCTTTAAATTGGCAGCCCGCACAGGGCTGTAACCTCTAACTTCAGTATGGCTTTAAAAAACCAGATTTACTATAGAAACTACGATGCAGTAATCTAGGATGTATAGAAAATTGTGAGAGCATAAAAGTATATATTTTAAAAAAAAGTTGTTCATTTTACAAGTGATATTTTGGGCGCCAAAAACATTTAAGGAAAAAACCTGATGGAAATAGAGGAATGTTAGAATGACATATTGGCAATAATTGCTCATACTGCTTATACGAGTTTGAGGGTAGTAAAAAAACCCTAGAAAGCACTATTGAGGAACTGAATAATCATAATTCTTTGCTGTGTCAAAAGCTGAGGTTTTTCCCCGTCGTACTTCCTGGAGCTCTTTTTGCGTCTGTCTCTCCCAATAGGTATTTCTGGATATTCTGTTTCTTGGTTTTGTGGGGTTTTTTTTCTCATGAATAGAACATAAAAGTTCAGTGATGTGATACCAGTGTAGAGCTATGTTGTACTCAAAATACAGCACGTTTTGAGGTGTGTGATTAACTCATGGGCAGCTTGAGGGCTGCTTCTCTCGGTTCCCTTAGAATTGCATCTGAATGGGCTCCTAGGAGTCTCGGCACGTTTTTAGAGTCTCTTCTAAGTAACTGCTTTAGTTACTGGATCAAATAATACAGTATCTCAATTTTCTTTAAAAGTACGTTTCAAAGTTTTATGGAGGGATAATTGCAGAAGTTTTATTGTTAGAGAGTACTGTGGCCACCTTTGAAAAGGATGGTGTTCTGATTATAATTTCATTAAATCTGAAATAATAAAATCGCAGTCTGAGCTAAGTAAAATGCTCTTTTACAACTCAATAAATTAGTTTTTTAAGTATTCTTGCATAAGTTTGATTTCCACTAATCATCGGCTGAAGTGCTGTATTGGCAGGAAAGATACACTCATTGCTGTCTTTTCTGAAAATGAAACACCACAAAGCAAGATTAAAAGACATTTTTTTTGGCAAATTTATACCTACGTATATGTGCAATTGTAAGCAGATTAGCAAATCTCTTCTAGAATATATTATGTTTCTTCATGAGTGCTTTAAATGCTCAGTCATGTTATAGACCTTAGGGATCACTTAGTATTTTTATTAATTGCCGACCTTTAATATCCAATCATTCAGTCCCGCAATCATTAAAACTGTTAAACACAGTAAATATACTGTGATTGTGAATAGAAATTTCACTAATGAAGTCATTCAATCTGAAGGATATGCAAAGGTAGCAAATTTTAGATAACGTGTCCTTTTATGATCCCACAGCTTTGCTGCTTTTAATCATGAAATGGGTCAGAAGAAAAGGAGCAAATCAGTCTCCTAGGAAATTCGTTTTAAATCATGAACTTCATATACTTTATGAAATAAAGAGTTTAAAATAAGTACCACATTGAATGCATCAAAATGGCACAGAAGTGATTTAAAAGGCCTTCCGTTATTTCATTTCCTCTTTTTATCCTTTAATAGACCATTTATGTGTCTTCCACTACTTATTATCAAAAGGATGGCTTCCTCATAGTAATATAATGCTTGTTTAACAGGAAATTGAATGTAACCTATCAAAATGTAGACCTATGCTAACATTTATTAACTGTGCTATTTGGACAGTTTGAAAGCTATTATGTTATTTTTTGCACAGATGTGCTGTCCTCATCCAACATTCATGAAGACTTTATATAATAAAACTCAGAAGTGCGAAAAGATGACATTGTGGTAATGCTTTCTATTTTTTCCTGTATTCCATTTGAACAGTTAAGCATACAGAATCACTCATCATAAAGCCTTATTATCAAAAGTACTTTCATTATGCAAGGAGTATTAGTAACGTAAGTTGCTTGACCTAGCAGTATGTGTACGAGAGCCTCACCGATTCCCATTTGAGCGGGAAAACCCAGGAAACTTGAATGAGTGACTTGTGGGGGGACTGGTAAGGAGACGAACATGGTAATAAAAAGTGGTATGTGTGTCATCATTCTTGTTTGGCTTACGGACAGGTGGTGGTCTCGCTAATAGAGATGTTAATACTTACACTTGGGCGCAAGAGCTGTCTTTTAGGTTCCTGTAGGGGCTATTCGTGTTACCCTTTCAGAAACTGGTTCCTGCAAGTGTTGAGGAGCCTGCGTGTGGCTGTTAGACCCTGCTCTCTGAAAGAGGGGATGAGGAGAAAGGAGTCTAAGCTCTGTGTTCACCGAAGCATGGGTAACACAGACGACAAAGCAGGACAGATTTACCTTGCACTGTGTGTCCATTAATTACAGGACAGGTTTTTTTTTTGGAAGTGCTCCAGTGATTCTGTAAGGAGATGATATACATGCCTTATTTAGTGTCCAGCACTTCTTCCTACAAATATATAAAACTTGCATTTTCTAAAACTCTTAAAATGTAAAGGCCATGTGTGATACCCTATTTAAGTGTCCCGTGTATTACAGCTTTTTTAAGAAGAGAGTAAAATTTATCACTGAATGTGTGACTGAAGTTTAAGGTGTAACAACAGAGTTGTGGCTTGGGAAGGTTTTGTTTGTATCAATTAGTAGAATTAAACATTTTATTTCAACGTGCTTTATTTTTAGTCCATTAAGTAGGTAGCCTGCTTTATGAAAGCGAGACCATAAGGAAAGTCAGTACAAAGGATAAAAGGCCTTCTCAAAGTGGGATGAATATTAAAAGGTGAGAGATGTTGTTTGGGACAGAAGCTGTGTCTTTATTAATAAAAATTGTTCAGGGCCCAAAACACTCACTAAAAGGTAATATCAATGTAAAAATCATCTAATAGTACAAAATAGAAGATGGTCTGAAGCCATTGCAAGATTATAAGGGATGAGATCATACTAGCAGAAAAAAGAACAATTCAACTGAAGTTTTCTGAAGTAGAAAAACCTACAAGTAAGGTTAAGTGAAGGACGGAATAGCGCTCTTGGAGGCTATTGAAGCTCGGCTTCTTTAATTAAAAGACAATTGTATTTAGTGTTTGTAGGCATGGGATAGGGTAACTGAAGCACTTGTTACAAAGGATGGAGTCCATGACCCAAGAAATTACTTTAATTTCTTCAGCCTTTACCTAAATTTGTGCTGAAAGAGAGCAAAATACCAGATGTCAGGAACTGCGTATAAAGGAACATCACTCTTGTGTTGGGCAAATCTGTGGTTTCTCTTGGGTATCTGTTGTTAAGTCTCAAAGCTGATGTAGAAGACCAGCCATTTTAAAGTGCAGTTGAGTTTGGATGTGTCAGTAATGAAGGGTCTCTGACAAAGTGCAACAATTAATTCCACTTAGATATCTGTATGAATTGCTGATGTAGATATTTATAGGAAGCACAAAGCTCAGTGTACGGAAAGCATGCAAAAGGAGATACCTGTGATCCCTTCCTGGGTGAGAAAGAGGACGCAAAATGTGAATCATTAATAACTTACCAACAGCTGTGTCAAGCACAGCTCTCATTTGCATCTCTCCTGCTAATGAGGTACTTGCAGTCTCAGGTGAAGAGAAAGTGGTCAGAAAGCTGCGAGGAGGGAGTATTTTCCTTGAGAGCACGAGGAGGTGTTTCACCGAAGCCGCACAGCCTGGTTCTGCAGGCTGCTACGCTTCTGCAAGCCGAAGGTTTGCATGGAGAGACTCCCTTTGGGTGACAAGAGAGAGCTCTTGGGAAAGAGCGGGGCAGCAGAAAGGTTCCCTAAGCACCATGGTGGGTTGTGACGGCACTGTTATTTCTGTATTCTATTCAGAAATGCTTTGTATAAATTAAATCTGTTAACTAAATACAATATCGTTGAAGACAGGGCATAAACCTTTGCTGCATGAGAAGGCGTCTAAATAGTTGGCAAATACAGGTGTGTAGTTTAATATTAGTTGTGCTTAGAGGAAAACATATGGTTAATCTAAAGAGGGGGTTTCTAAAGCAATATTTTATTTACAGTTGAGGAGGAAAATGATGGATTGAACACCTTACTTAAAGCAAGAAGTTAAAAATACCTCCTTTCCCCCCCCCCCCAACTGCTCTTTTCCTCTGGAGCCTTTTTAGGCATAGCAGCCGTGCAATTAATTGAAGCTCACTAGGAGCCTGTAATGAAAAGTCTAACATCATGTAGTTGCTTTCATTAATAATATCATTGTCTTTTGTCAACTTTAATAGCAATTGGGTTTATCCAGCTGGAAAAAGTTAGACAAAGACAGATAGAGAGGCAAGTCTGTTTACTGTCAATTGACTGAAAAAGAAATGCAGCTTTGCTTTTTAAATACATCAAGCCTGACATTTTATTCACTTTTTGGGTCCACTTTAAGAACTTTGTATGTGGATGCTGTCAAAAGTTTGACTAATAGAATAAGGAAGTAGTTGTGGAGGACAATGGTTGTGACTTAATGGGAGCTACAGTTTGTTTCTTGCTGTAAAGATAAATATCTTTGCAAACACAAAAGAGCTAGGCATTGAAGGGAAAATTGGAATTACCGTTAATATTTTGTGAAAGGTTTAAGCAAGATTGTATTTTTTTTTATTGGGTTAACCATTCTGTCAAATGTATATCTCCAATGGGACTTTGAACTGCGTACTGTTAATTGGTGGGTTAGTATGGTTTTAATTTCATAGCCGTGAAGTGCTAAATCATGTCAACGTACATGTCAATGCATCCCTTGACAATCAAAAACTGCCAGTGAAGCGTGTTTATGAGTTACTGGCAGAAAAGGAGTGCTGGTTAAGCACTGATCACTGGAGCAAAAACAATCCGTCATTATCATGTCACAAGCAGGCATTGTGTTATTGAAAGTCCTAGTTACCTTTATTTCCTCATACTGAAATCGTACTGTAAGTTATCTTAACAGTAATTAATCAATAACATGATGCTGAAAATGTACTGTGCAATCACCCTTGTGTGTTTCATCATTGTGGTTTTTGTGCTTCATTAAATAGTAATTGGCTGGAAGTAAATGATCATCAGGTGTCCATCTCCCCAAGATGCATTCACTGCCAGATTAGAAAGTGATTGGAAATTATTTTCATAATTTCTTCAGTCTTTTGGATTATAGCAGAATGGCTTAGTTAAATGATAGCTGTTTAATATCAGTGTTTAGTTACAGTCTGGAAGGTAACAAGGGAGTGATTGCTTTATCGATGGCTACAGCGTGGCCGTGTTGATGGAAACAAAACCATGGTTTTGTTATGTTTAACGTTTTATGTAAATGACACTTATATGTGAGATGGGGGAGAATATGTACTGTGCTCTTCTCAAATTGATGGTAGTGGTGGTGAGCAATTTCAGCTCTTCAAGAGAGAGAAGATTCTGGAAAGAAGCATGCCTTATGGAAGAGGATTTAGTCTATTCAGCGTGAGCTTGCACGGCACGGTTTCTCAGCCGCGGTAGTGGGTATGCAGGAGAGGGCGACGCCAGTGATGTGAATCATCATAATGGTGTCTTTGCTGAAAATTAATACTAATTTAACAGTGATGGAGATCTGGAGGTAGCCACACTGATGGACCCAAATTATTTTGAGGTGAAGCAGTGGAATGTATATCAAGGGAGCCAATAACTAAAATAGCTCATAATGGGGTCTCGTCAGTAGTATCCCAAGTGGTACAGCCCTGTGAATGGGGAATTTATTAGTGATTTGGTTGTTTGGTTTTGGTTTTTTGTGGTTTTTTTTTTTTAATATGTTGCCATTTTGTTTTGGAAAAGCATTATATCAAGAATTCTTAGAAAATTAATTCTGTCAAGATGGCTATTTCTAGGGAGAGAGGTGAAAAGTTGGAGCTGATATTTGGCATCCCGAGTCTTTCTGAAACTCTCTTCTTCCAGTAGTAGGCATTACTGCTAAACGGAAATTGGGTCTAAGGAGTTGCTGATATTCTACAATTATTCACTGGCTAGGTGTATGAACTCTTGAGGGCTGGTTATCGTTTAGTAGGGGTTAGTACTCTTCAGAGAATAAGATTACTGTGCTTTTGAGGTTGCTTCTTTTAAAGTAAGTCCAAACCAAAGAAAACCAAAGCCAGCTGTTTTGGCCTAAGACAGGCAGCCTAAAGTGTGTTTTAGCATTAACTGCAAATACCTCGCATCACTGGAGACTGGTTCAGATGTGGATACATCTGCAGGCAGGAGCTCTTAACCACTGCATGGATAGCAGCATGTATGAAATATTTTAATTTTTCCTCTAGCAGCACTGGGGGTCTGATATGTGTTTCTGAGGAAAGATGAAGCAAAGTTGGCCTGTGTAGGGTACAATTTGGCATTAAAGAGGATGATTTCCAGGCATTTTTGAGTTGCATAGTGGAACGGATAGCCAGGAATCATGTCTCTTGCTTACTGGGCAGATGTTTTGTGTGCTAAGGAAGGGGTTGAGCTTCCTTACCAAAGCTTAGTCCAGTGCCTGGACAGAATTAACCGCCTTGCTTTTGGCATCCATACTTAGGCAAGAAATCAACTTGAAATCAGTGTGACTTCTCTCTTCTGAGTGCCATTGTGCTTCCACTGATTATAAGTTCAGTCTTCAGTGGCTTTTCTTTTTCCCATAAGTTTTTTGTGTAGTGCATGAAATTGGTAGAGAGTGTAAAAAATCCACAGATTCTTGTCTGTGAAGCTCTGACAACTGTTACTATATTATCTCTGAGTAGAGATAATTCTCAGTTCAAAATATGCAAATGATCACTATCGAATATTACTTCCCGAAAGGGCACACTGGCAACTGACAACATTTTTTTTTTTCTTGCTCACTGAATAGTATTAAACATGTTCTAATAACAAAATTAATGTTTATTAATAGCGTGTCAAGTGAAATGGCACTGACTAGGAAGCAACAGGGACTGCGAGATGTTAACTTCACTGGAGTATAAAATGCTAGCTGTCTTGTATTAATATGTGCTGGGAGGAATACCAAACAAATGAAAATAATTTGAGGCAGTGGACGTGTTAGTGGAGATAAAATCTGAAAGAACTGATGAAGCTGATGTCTGTCTTATAAGGATTTTTATTTATTTTGTTTTTGCCTTACTTTAGGATTGTCCTAAGGGAAGGGTGTCTCGGCTCCAGAAGTGTATGGTGGTAAATGTACCTTTGTCTGGGCATTGGGGTGGGTTTTTTTTCATATAGTATGTTGCCTATAGTAAATGCAAATTGGATTTAAAAAATAACATAACAATGACCAAGTTCTGTAAAGACAAATTAAAGTCCACTCTGACCTTTTAAAGAGGGTTTTCTTAAGCAAGGTTTTGAGTCAGGCTTAGCTCTATATGTGGGATTATAGTGTAGGAATCCAGTACTTCAAGAATGCTTTTCAAAAATGGTAGTAACATACTAATTGTTATGGAGACGAGTATGAAAGACACAAGTAATTCGGGTGTTACTTGCCAGTAGGGATTATTGTGGATCTAGTGCATTTATATTTTGTGCCTTGTGTAAATAAGAGTCAAAACATATTTGTGTGTTCAACTTTTTCATGTCTATTAAGTTGTTAAATGGAGCATTAATGGAAAAACAAAAGCTTCAACCGCTAACAAAATTTGACAGCAAATCTTTGAAAGAATGTCAAGATTTGTATTTAAGATACATGATATAGTTTATTTGCACAAAAAAATGCTGTTTAACCTTTTGTAATTCTTGGTCTTAAGCTGTTGATTTTAAGATACATCCTTACACAAATAAACTGTTCTTCCTCTCTCTTAACCAAACAATTTGGCCTTCTTGATGTACATCAATCGTGCTCCATTAGATGTCACTTTTTGTAGGAAAGGCTAAATAAATCATGAGTGTCTTCCCCAGAAGAAATTCAAATTTCAAATTTTATTGCTTTTTTATTACTAAGCACATCACAGTATTATATTGTTTAATGAAACGTGACAGGCTCTGCTGCTAGAAGTATAACGAACAGCTTTTCTGCATTTAACAAGATACGGTGCCAGCATTTTATTTTCAAGATACACAGTGATTGTTTAGATTGGAGACAGAATCAAAGCGATGTACCTATGTATACATATGTATATTTTTGCAAACATCTTGTATCCTGGATAGGTGTTCAACACGACAGTATCTGACTTAAAAAAAAAAACCAAACAAAACTATTTTCCCAATTAGAAAATGATCCTTTCTGACGTTTGCATGTAAATTGGGAGTAAGACTTTAGGTGAGCTTGTTTGACTTTCTCCTCCCTCTGCCCCAAGGCGAAAGTACTTTTGATTTCCTCATCCATAAAAGGTTGCCAAATAAGTTTTCCTTTTCTCAAGCTTTTAAAGCCTTTACTAAAAATACAATAATAATTAGTAAGATTTAAATATCAGCAGGAATCAATGCTTTGGAACTTCAGAAGTAAAATGCTTTCTACTTCAAGTAACTGTGTTTAGTCACTTAATTTTAACAACCTTAATTTGGTTTTGTTTTAAACTTTTTTTTTAATTCAAAGAATATATTCTGTTCAGCTAATAGTTTTTTCAACTCCTTGTCCAAAATTCACGTCTCTGTAGTTAACTCATTGATTGCTTTTTAACTGCAGATGTTCATACTGGGCCGATGTTGAAATAGAGCACTTAAACAATATTACAGAATACCAAATGGATGTTGAGGATCTCATAATTTTTGGAATAGATAGTGCAAAATTGAATAGCCGTAGTGCTGTAGCTGTACTGTAACCAATATTCCAGTCATACTTCACTGCTGGCATGGTATTTAAATTACAAACTTACTTTTCTTAGTACTTTTAGAATTTTCTTATCAGTCGGTACTTTTGACAATTGAACTTTCCGCTGAGAGTCCTATCTGTTAAGGCAGTTCAAGATAAAACATCATTTGTTATGCTGTTTATGTCTGTGAAATACAAATGATTATGAATTTCCTAGTGCATTTAGTAATTCTCTACATGGTTGGTAGTATAATGTTAACTTAATGGAACGTTTGGGTATTAATACCTGCGTAATAAATTTGCATTATTATTACCTGAGTAATACACGTGCATTATTTAAATTGGGAAGTTCTGAAATGAGGAATTTTGGCCGTTGACTTCTAAGTGGTTTGAGAGTTCCTTTACACCACTTACAGACTGCCGAAGAAGTCGATAAAATAACTTCTAGACAGCAGAACCAGAAGAATTGCCACAGGACTTCGTGTTTTTTTTTATTGCATTACTTGCTTCATTTCCTCTTCTCCTCCTTCATATAATGCATAATGTCCATTGGGTAGAAAAGAATGCAGAATAGGAAACTTCTTCTCTTTCTTAATATCTTTATATTTTTCCTTTCTCCATTTGTAATTTTAAAACAGCATATTTGGTTGCAAGTTAGGAGGCAAGAGTTAAGAAAAGGCTTGGACTGCTTTGCTTTAATGCAAAGTGTTTGCTACAAAGCAATTGTAAGGACATTTGAAATGTGGCTCCTTTTCCTATAGGAATTTGGAGAAAGTAATCTGTGAGCTGCTTGGTTAATTGTCGCATGTCTGTGTAATAGGGCTTTTTGATTCTGCATAGAGGCCTAATGTTTCTGCTTTGTTAATTGAGACATACTGCTTAATAAAATCAACTTAATCTAAATGTAGTAATAAATTTCTTAAAGTGTGAATGTTTATGCTTAAGTCTGTATTTAAAGCCTAATTACTACCTTTTAAAAAAAGAACCACAACCCACTAATTTGCTATTGTAAGAAAGATTAGTTTATCTTTTTCTTGAAGTCAAAATGTGGTTTGTAGATCTCTGTATCTCTCCTTTTGACTGTTGAGATCCTACGTCATACTGTGGATACAATAACTATGTAATACAATCCAAAATTTGATACCAAATATTGAATATTCTTTAAGTCAGAGTAGTTGGTGTCCATTGGTGTGTGGCTGTATGGAAGCCTCGCAATGCAGTTGCATAACAATTGTTGTAATTTTAAGCTGTTCAGTTTATTTGCTTACAGATAAAAATAATCATCCTGCCTTCTAACTGGCTGTCACTTTTTATTTTTCTCTGTCAGTGGGTAGTAGTTTAGTGGTTGGGGTTTAGATATTTTGGGCTGGGTGTTGGTGGTTGTTTTTTTTTTTGTACTAGGCTTTTTAAAATTTTTTTTAAAAAGAATATTATCATGATATTATTTGCCCAGAGCATTCTTGATTGCAACTGGAATACAATCCCTTTTGCTTTCCATTAGCATGCATCTAAATAATAAAAGCAGTTTTCTCCAGAAAGTTACCAATTCTGTTTATTAGTAAGCTATAATATAGATCTCTTTCCACAACATGCGAGACAACAAAATGCATAGGCTGAATCGCTCTCTGCATGAATGGGCAATAAGGGAGAATTTACAGGCCCTTGCTTCCTTCGCTTATCAAAGTTTGAAGGCGTTTACCTGGCAGGAAAAAAGACTCATACTGAGGAGTTTTCGATGGAGCCAGGATTGTTGCCTTTGTAATCCAAATACATTTATTTTTAACATTGACTGCAGTATGTCTAGGGAGAAGCTAGCAGGAGAGGTTTAAAAATAGGGTTGTCAGCCTTCTAATGTGTCCTTACTTTTGAGCTTTCAACATCTGACCTAAGTATGCTATGAATCACATGAAAATCAAATTATTGCAGCATAACTATTGTCTCGCATCCTGATGTACTGCAAGGAAACAAAGGAAAGGAGAAATAAAATTTCTTTTTATTGCAGGAAAGTCATCATTTGAAGGACAGTACTTCTAGTTGACTGAAAGTAGTGGAGACTGGAAGGATATTTCCGTAGACAAATTCAATATGTTGAGACGTTTAAGTGTAATGAAATTTGAGATAAAGTTCTGTGATTTTTATTGATGGAACACTTAGCTTGGTACAGGAGTACAATATTATCATGGGACGTTTGCACTGCTGTATAAAACATTCTGAATATTTGAAAGTATGATTTATGAGAAAAAGCGTTTTGTTTGACAGATTGGCTTTTTTAACGCGCAGTGAAAGTATGTTAGGAATTAGGCTTTTGCTTCTTTATTAATTACTGCATTGGAAACTGAGTTCATCAAATCATCGTCTAAATTTTCATGAAAATTAGAGATACTTGTCCAATTCCTTATGCTTCATAGTGACCATCAAAATATTACATGGTAACTACAAAACTTGATGTCCCCAAGGGAAACATATAAGAACATTTAATAGCAAACCAAGATTTCATTGAATACTTCACAGTTTGGAATCTGAAAGAGGACTTATGATTGCCATCTGGATCAAACAGGTATGTCAAAATCTTGAGATGACTTTTTATTTTTAGAGGTGATTCATAAATAAGTTCTCTGAAATTTTTGGCTTCGTCTCTAACCCATTGAGCTGAAGGAGAGGCAGAAAATCTTTAATTACTTTGAGTAGCTATTTTAATTGACTAAGGTTTAGACAGAGATTGCATTAATAGGAGTGGATACTGGTTTTATTTTGTGTGTATGCTCCTCTGGACCTGCTCCAAAAGGTCCATGTCCTCCTTGTGTGGAGAGCTCCAGAGCTGGATGCGGGTACTGCAGGTGGGGTCTCACCAGAGCAGAGTAGAGGGGCAGGATCCCCTCCCTCGCCCTGCTGGCCACGCTTCTTTTGATGCAGCCCAGGATGTAGTTGGCTTTCTGGGCTGCGAGTACGCATTGCCGGGTCATGTACAGCTCTTCGTCCACCAGCACCCCCAAATCATTCTTGGCAGGGCTACTCTCAATCCCTTCATTCCCCAGCCTATATCGATACTGGAGGTTGCCACAACCCATGTGCAAGACCCTGCACTTGGCCTTGCTGAACTTCACAATTCACGTGGGCCGAGTTCTCGAGCTTCTCCAGGTCCCTCTGGATGGGATCCTGTCCCTCAGGCATGTCAACCACACCACACAACTTGGTGTCATTGGCAAATTTGCTGAGGATGCACTTGATCCCACTGTCTGTGTCACCAACAAAGATATTGAGCAGCACTGGTCCCAGAACTAACCCCTGAGGAATGCCACTCATCACTGGTCTCCATTTGGACATTGAGCTGTTGACCACAACCCTCTGGGTGCAGCCATCCAACCAATTCCTCACCCACCAAACAGTCAACCCATCAAATCCATCTCCAATTTTGAGAGAAAGAAGTTGAGGAGGACCATGTCAAAGACTTTACAGAAGTCCAAATAGATGACATCCATAGCCCTTCCCTTGTCCACTGAGGTAGTCAGTCTACCACAGAAGTCAATCATAGAAGGAATCGCCCTTGGTGAAGCCATGCTGGCTGTCTCAAATCACCTCCCTGTCCTCCATGTGCCTTAGCTTAGCTACTAAGAGGATCTGTTCCATGGTCTTCCCAGGCCCAGAGGTGAGGCTGACAGGGCAGGAATTCCCGGGGTCCTCCTTTCTACCCTTTTAAAAAATGGGTGCAATGTTTCCCTTTTTCCAGTCACCAGGGACTTCACCTGACTGCCGTGACTTTTCAAATATCATGGAGAATGGCTTGGCAACTACATCAACCAATTCTGTCTGGACTCAGGGATGCATCATGTCAAGTCCCATAAGTTTCTGTATGTTTACGTTCCTCGGGTGGTCATGAACCCTATCTTCTCTTACAGTGTGAGGTACTTTGCTCCCCAAAGTCGCACAGAAAACTTTTTTAAAAGGTAGCTGAATTGGATTAAAGTCAAACTTGGGAACCTAGCTGCAGATGGAAATGCAAAACATTCAGTTTAAATATCAGAAACAATTTTTTAATGTTGAAGGTGGTCAAGCACCGGAACAGGTTGCCCATAGAGGCTGTGGGAGTTCCTGCGGGCTTTGGAGATATCAAAATCTGATGGGAAATGGTCCTGAGCAATGTGGTCTAGATGAGACTGTTTTGAGCAGAGGCTTGGGCTGCACAATTTCCAGAGTTCCTTTCCAACTTCAGGTATTATGTCATTCTGAACCCAAGATACAGCTGCATTCAACCATAAAACTTTATTTATCAGCCCCAAAGCACTTCTGCAAGATCTTTATTCAAATTTGAAAGTGAGCTTGAGGCTGTATTTGAAAACTACATGAGTTCAGTTCGGGCCTTTGATAGTTTTCTATCAAAATGCATTAATGCATCAGAGTACATTAATACATTAATAAAGATGTTGTTAATTCTCCTATACCATAATTGATACTGACTGCAAGTCTTAAACATACTAATTCGACACTATTTTTTTGCTGTGGAACATGCTCATGTTTTAAATCCTCAAACCAAGCGGAAAAACTAATTAATACATGGAAAGTATGCAAGCTTAACTAACTTGGTAATTTTCCTGATTTCTCATAGTTACGAAATAAATAAAACTAAGAAATCTTTTTGTGTCTAGAAACAGGATTCACAAAATACTTTAAAGGAAAGCATTCACCCTAAAATACCCAAACTGCGGTTTTCTTTTGGAAGAGCAGAAAATGAGTGACATTCATTTTAATTTTTTTTTTGCTTTGCAAGTACTATGCAGATGAAGTCATTAAGGTATTTGCAATAACAGCTTTAAGTTAAATAGAAGTTATCCTGCAAGTGGAAATTAATGAACAAATATTTTATCAGGATTAAGCCTCTGATTCTTTTCCTTCAGTTAGTATGAAAAAAAAAAACCCAAACCTTTGAGAATCTTCTAGTTTGTTGCTATGATTTAGTAAGGAGAAACATGGCTATTTAACTTGGACAGGATGAGGAGGCAAATGGTTGGCTCGGCAAATGCATTTTGGATACAAAGTGCTATATGAAATATTCCACCTCTGTTTTAATGATGGCTTATTATAATGAAAAAGAAATTTGTCAGCTAACTGGCTACACAGATGGTGTTCCCAGGTGATAGTTTCTCTTCAAATTCAGAGAAATGAGGTGTTCTGCAATTCAGTGTCGTGTCCCACAGTCACTACTGACCAAGACAGATTTTGAAAAAGAATTATGAAATATGAGGGCTTACTGTAAAAGCAAGAACTGTTCTATTCTGTGATATTTTCAGCAAGTTCAGTTGTGGACAAACAGATAAGCTTTTACAGCTTACCAAAAAATGATACAAGAAGAATCAATTAGGAATTAAAATGGATCTGAAGTATGATTTAATGTTTCCATGAAGGCGTGTTTTCAATAACGGGGAACAAGGTATCAAGCCGCGCTTTGTTGAATGGGAAATGCTCATTTCCTGTCAAGATACCACAGTTTCAGAAAGATTTCATTTGAATGATGTGTAATNAGATACCACAGGTTCAGAAAGATGTCATTTGAATGATGTGTAATCATTGTTTATTTTTATTTTAGCCTTGGGAGGAGGACATATCTGAGATCAAAATTTTGTGCTGATCAGATTATCACATCATCCATAAATTTTGTGGTAGGTGCATTTTACTTTCCAAAAGGATGTCACTTCAGTTTCAGCAGGCAATTCCACACACTTACATGTGCTAGCACATTGAACCTAACGTCTGTCAGGATGTTGCCAAAAGGATAGAGTCATGTTTTCTTGAAGGAGTTCTTGGCTGTCAGGACTTTATATTTCATGTGCGGTGGTGAGAATGAGACGAGATGAAAGCTAGCCATGCAAAACTGCAGCATCAGCCAGTCACAATTTTAGGCGTTGAATCTCTAAGNCTACCCTTTTAAAAAATGGGTGCAATGTTTCCCTTTTTCCAGTCACCAGGGACTTCACCTGACTGCCGTGACTTTTCAAATATCATGGAGAATGGCTTGGCAACTACATCAACCAATTCTGTCTGGACTCAGGGATGCATCATGTCAAGTCCCATAAGTTTCTGTATGTTTACGTTCCTCGGGTGGTCATGAACCCTATCTTCTCTTACAGTGTGAGGTACTTTGCTCCCCAAAGTCGCACAGAAAACTTTTTTAAAAGGTAGCTGAATTGGATTAAAGTCAAACTTGGGAACCTAGCTGCAGATGGAAATGCAAAACATTCAGTTTAAATATCAGAAACAATTTTTTAATGTTGAAGGTGGTCAAGCACCGGAACAGGTTGCCCATAGAGGCTGTGGGAGTTCCTGCGGGCTTTGGAGATATCAAAATCTGATGGGAAATGGTCCTGAGCAATGTGGTCTAGATGAGACTGTTTTGAGCAGAGGCTTGGGCTGCACAATTTCCAGAGTTCCTTTCCAACTTCAGGTATTATGTCATTCTGAACCCAAGATACAGCTGCATTCAACCATAAAACTTTATTTATCAGCCCCAAAGCACTTCTGCAAGATCTTTATTCAAATTTGAAAGTGAGCTTGAGGCTGTATTTGAAAACTACATGAGTTCAGTTCGGGCCTTTGATAGTTTTCCATCAAAATGCATTAATGCATCAGAGTACATTAATACATTAATAAAGATGTTGTTAATTCTCCTATACCATAATTGCTACTGACTGCAAGTCTTAAACATACTAATTCGACACTATTTTTTTGCTGTGGAACATGCTCATGTTTTAAATCCTCAAACCAAGCGGAAAAACTAATTAATACATGGAAAGTATGCAAGCTTAACTAACTTGGTAATTTTCCTGATTTCTCATAGTTACGAAATAAATAAAACTAAGAAATCTTTTTGTGTCTAGAAACAGGATTCACAAAATACTTTAAAGGAAAGCATTCACCCTAAAATACCCAAACTGCGGTTTTCTTTTGGAAGAGCAGAAAATGAGTGACATTCATTTTAATTTTTTTTTTTGCTTTGCAAGTACTATGCAGATGAAGTCATTAAGGTATTTGCAATAACAGCTTTAAGTTAAATAGAAGTTATCCTGCAAGTGGAAATTAATGAACAAATATTTTATCAGGATTAAGCCTCTGATTCTTTTCCTTCAGTTAGTATGAAAAAAAAAAACCCAAACCTTTGAGAATCTTCTAGTTTGTTGCTATGATTTAGTAAGGAGAAACATGGCTATTTAACTTGGACAGGATGAGGAGGCAAATGGTTGGCTCGGCAAATGCATTTTGGATACAAAGTGCTATATGAAATATTCCACCTCTGTTTTAATGATGGCTTATTATAATGAAAAAGAAATTTGTCAGCTAACTGGCTACACAGATGGTGTTCCCAGGTGATAGTTTCGCTTCAAATTCAGAGAAATGAGGTGTTCTGCAATTCAGTGTCGTGTCCCACAGTCACTACTGACCAAGACAGATTTTGAAAAAGAATTATGAAATATGAGGGCTTACTGTAAAAGCAAGAACTGTTCTATTCTGTGATATTTTCAGCAAGTTCAGTTGTGGACAAACAGATAAGCTTTTACAGCTTACCAAAAAATGATACAAGAAGAATCAATTAGGAATTAAAATGGATCTGAAGTATGATTTAATGTTTCCATGAAGGCGTGTTTTCAATAACGGGGAACAAGGTATCAAGCCGCTCTTTGTTGAATGGGAAATGCTCATTTCCTGTCAAGATACCACAGGTTCAGAAAGATGTCATTTGAATGATGTGTAATCATTGTTTATTTTTATTTTAGCCTTGGGAGGAGGACATATCTGAGATCAAAATTTTGTGCTGATCAGATTATCACATCATCCATAAATTTTGTGGTAGGTGCATTTTACTTTCCAAAAGGATGTCACTTCAGTTTCAGCAGGCAATTCCACACACTTACATGTGCTAGCACATTGAACCTAACGTCTGTCAGGATGTTGCCAAAAGGATAGAGTCATGTTTTCTTGAAGGAGTTCTTGGCTGTCAGGACTTTATATTTCATGTGCGGTGGTGAGAATGAGACGAGATGAAAGCTAGCCATGCAAAGCTGCAGCATCAGCCAGTCACAATTTTAGGCGTTGAATCTCTAAGCTCCTGGTAGAGTTAGGATTAAATAGGGTTTACATGATGCATCTGTCCTGCTTGACCAGCCTTTGGAAGTCCATTATCTAGTCAGTGTGCTCGATGAGAGCGCTCTTCTGAATGCCTTTAATGCGTTGATAAAAAGGTCTCCAGGATCTGCAGAAGTTGGTTGGTCCAAGTCTCTAACCATTAGCACAAAAATTACTGTGGTGGTGATATGTAAACAGGAGGATTTCACTCTCCCTTTTGGATGAAAGGAACCACAAAAGGCTTGTAAGTGACTGCGAAGTGTCTCATTTTGTTGGTTACTGCTTAAAAGAAACCACCAAAAACAACAAAAAAAACCCCCCAAACCCAAAAAACCAGTGATTTGCAAGCTAAATGAAATTTGAGAAGTTTCCCTTGGAAATCTCACCTCATGAAATATATATTGTATAATAATTAAATATCTTCTGAAGAATTATTTAGGCATACACTTGTGAGAATAGCTGTCTAGTATTTCTCAACATGACTTACAAAGGGAATAGATTTCTTTGTATGCAGTAATAGTAGATAAAATAAACTTGGATCAGTTGTGTAATATTTCTTTTATTTTGAAAATTTTAGGGGATGCTAGGGAGTTACTTCCATGTCTACTAGTCAAACTTTTTTTAGGATGTGGTGGTGGTGAAAATTTTATATTTATATGTTTGTACTAATATCTTTCTTCTTGAAGTTGACTGCATTTTTTTTTAAACCAGTGTCGAGACTACTGCTTGAATATTGGGGAGCAGTACCATTTCAAATCTCTGATGTCTGCAGTTCGTTGTGTTAGTTATCAACTCTACATGCATGTGTAGAGCTACCAAGATGTGTCCAGAACAATTACTGACCCATGAAAAATAAAATTTAGAAAACATATAGGAGCATTCTTCCTTTCCTCTTGTGCTCGCATGGGCTGAGGCCAGCGGAAGTTGTCCTACCATAGAGATTAATGGGAGTAATTTTACTGTGCTTTGTTGCTACCGCTTTGGTTGCAGCCTTTGCTTAACCAGGAGTAGTAAACAAAATGGTTGTCTTCTCCGTGTTAGAAGGTACAGTCCTTTTAGATCCTTCTGAATAATCCTGTATAAAAGTTGTATGATTGTAATACATAAGGGTTGTTAACAGATGAATTTGAGAAGGGGGAAAAAAGTTTCTGCGCGCGTCCAAAACTAAACAAGCATAATAAAAATATTTTCAGAAATTCACTGTGATGATACTATATAAATTATTGAAAATAGTTGGATCGCAACCAGGAAGAAAAACTGGCACAATCACATTGTCTTTTTAGACCAACAAGTTTGAAGTTTGAAGTGCCTGTGGACAAGTGATCAGTATTCCAAACAAGCACAAGTCTATTCCCTGAAATTTAAGGGCTGATTTTATGTGCTGCACATCCTTATCTCATGCACACCAAATAAATGTAAGAGGACTAGCGTAAGTTGAGCCACAAAGTCTTAGGTTTGTGCTCCAATGTCCTAATCTTCTGATGGCTTCAACCAAAAATGCCAACAATAGACAGGCCTACCGTGGTAATGGAAAAGTTCTGTATTTGTATAGCTCTGTTCGCTTAAGAATTTAGCATGCTTTACAGCACATCGGGTCTGTAATTCTACTGCAGAATACACCCATTTATGAAAGATAAACTGAGCCATGAAGTTCACAACCTGAAGGAAATTCCAGCTTTCTCCCTTTGTGAAAAGAAACTGCTTCAGAGCCCCGCATTTCCCCTTGCTGCTTTTCCTGCAACTGCTGTTGCCTGGAGAGGAGATTAATATGTTGGACAGAAGCCTGAGCTCCAGCCCTTGTTCTTCGTGGTAATTGGATGCCGAGTTTTGTGGAAGGGGTATCTGATCTCATCTGCCCGGACTGCATCAAGAAGGAATTGTTCAGCAAGGAGAGAAAGAGCTGTGCATCTAACCGAATGTTTCACTTAAGCTTTTCAGGCATTCAGGACTGCAGCCTTCGCTGTGGAATGGTAATCAGGTTCAAAATGCTCTCTTTTTTGGCGAGTAACAGAGGAGGTAGAGAAAGGAGCAAAACCAAAAGGAAAAGCAGAAAGGGACGGGAAAACCTCCCCAAACTGTTGATGGTCACGAACAGATAGTTCAGACCTTTGTGTATAGAGAATGAATAGATTCTTCAATAAGCAGAAACTTTTATAATATATTCTGCAAGATTATAGCAGTCCCTGGAAAATGTCTGTTGCAAAGATATGTGAGGTAGCTCACATCTTGTTTGGAATTAGACTTCTTTTATTAGCACAGGATACTGCGAGTCCAGGAATACAGAAGAGGTATTCGTGTTGCATTCCAGTATTGGTCAAGGCAGCCACAGAGTTTGCTACCTTAAAGTTGCATCTTAAAAATTAATTTCTCTTTTAAAACAGGATTTTATATGTTTAAAATTTTTAAATCAAATTAATTCCTAAAACCATTCATGTCTGTTATTCACTTATCTTTCAGATTTCAGGTTTAATCATGAGAGATAGCTATTATAGATTTCACAGTGTTGTTGTCTTGCTTTTCTAATTGAATCCAAATAGCACCGTAGGCATTCATGTCTCCTTCAGTCTTTGGTTTGTCAAACTAAATAAGTCAGTCTCATCTTGTAACTTCGCCTATCCATTTCATTGTGCATCTTATAATTTTTTCCTTTGTATCCTTTCCAATTTGGGTTCATCCTTCTTGAAACAACCAGAATTTTCCATGCATTTTAAAGAGATTTTGGCACTTTATTAGTGATACTTTCCCTTCTCATCCGATATGTTTCCAGGCTTTATTTTCACAGATGGGATGAGTCTATGCCCCTGGGGAGGAATAACCCCCTGCACCAGGACAGGCTGGGGGTGACCTGCTGGAGAGCAGCTCTGGGGAAAGAGGTGGACAACAGGATGACCATGAGCCAGCGATGTGCCCTTGGGGCCAAGAGGCCAATGGCATCCTGGGGGGCATCAAGCAGAGTGTGGCCAGCGGGTGGGGGGAGGTCATCCTCCCCCTCTGCTCTGCCCTGGGGAGGGCACATCTGGAGTGCTGGGGCCAGTGCTGGGCTCCCCGGGTCAAGAAGGACAGGGAACTGCTGGAGAGGGTGCAGCAAAGGGACACCAAGATGATGAGTGGGTTTGAACACCTCTCTGATGAGAAAAGGTGGGGGATTTGGGTCTCTTCAGTCTAGAAAAAAAGACAGCTGAGGGGGGGGACCTCATCAATGCCTATAAACACTGACAGGCTGGGTGTCAGGAGGATGGGGCCAGGCTCTTTTCAGTGGTGCCCAGGGACAGGACAAGGGGTAACGGGCACAAACTTGACCATGGGAAGTTCCACCTAAACCTGAGGAGGAACTTCTTTCCCGTGAGGGTGGCAGAGCCCTGGCCCAGGCTGCCCAGGGAGGTGGTGGAGTCTCCGTCTCTGGAGACATCCCAAACCCGCCTGGAGGCGTTCCTGTGCCCCCTGCTCTGGGTGACCCTGCTCTGGCAGGGGGTGGGACTGGGGGATCTCCAGAGGTCCCAGTGACACCTGTCAGAGGGACAAGGCAGGACTGTGTGTCCTGGAGCTGGTGAGGGAAAAATGGGGATCGTGGAAAGTAGAAACAGGGTTAAGGCAAAACGTTATTTTGATTCAGCTGCTCATGAAATTATGGCTGAAGACTGTGGCAGCCTCTTCTGTGCCACATTAAGCAGTTTTCTTCATGTAAAATATGTTGCTCACTTCCAGCTGTTAGCGTCTCCAGAATTTAGCAGAAATAATTGTAGGCAGTTGCATAATCTCTTGGTTTGTGGTATTGAACCACGTCCTGTTTCTCTTCCTTTGATCCACGGTGACATCCAGTTGGCCTGTGTCCTGACAGTGCAGTCCCGTCTCCTTGTTATGACCTCGCCGAGAGTGCCAGGATTTGTGTAAGAGCTGCTCCTGGAAATACTAAATACTGCTTGTCTCCTCCGCTGATCTCTGACCGGCTCTGCCCAGAACGCTGGCTACCTTGTTGAAGTAGTTCAGAACAGCATGTTCGGTAAAAATTATTTTAGAGTTTTGCGTGCTTTCAAGATCACGTTGAGTTTTAAAACCGCCCGGCTGCTTTCTCTGCCTTAACTACGGCTGCAGGCGTTATTTGTGCAGCTATTCGCAGTTGCTGTTTTCCAGTCAGATAGGCCCAAGGTTAGTGTTATTTAAAATCTTGGTTAATGGACTTGCCTTTTCGTATCTAGCTCTTTTATTATTCTAGAGTGAATGCAAATCTGATAAATAGCTTTTTTCCTCAGCCACCTTCCTTTTAATGGGCCACACACCACTCTCAATGAGGATTTATATAGCTGGGGCTCAAGGAAGGAAGAAAAATTATTCTTATGGTGATCTTTTGCATTTAAAAGATGATTAATTTGTACAACCCAGTTCTCTCATCCAGTTTCTTTGAAATTTCTCTGACTAGCAGTCACTAGCTGAAGTTTCTTATATATAGCATGGCATTCAAGCACATCCTGCAGTTGTTTAATAAAACTTTTACTTTGTGTATTTGATAGTACTGAGTTAGATAAGAGTCCATCCAAATGGGGCTGAACGCCTCGAATCCCGTTTAAATGAACACTGGATGGGAACGTTGCTCTCTGGCAGGGGGTGGGATCCTCCGAATGGAACCGGTGGCCCAACTGGCCATCGGATTCCCGTGGATACGGCAGCTGGGATTCAGCACTCGGGCAGTCTGTAATGCATAGTTACACCACAAATGGGCATGAAAAAGCACTATAGTAATAATTGTCATTTTAATAAAATGTTTTCAATTGCTAAGAGCCTAAGGAATTGCATAATGTAAGCGGTTTTGGTTTTTAGCTTGATATTTTTTCTTGACAGCTCTTTGGTTTTTTTAGATACTTTAGAAGTGTAAGTGGCCTGTTGTATTATAAATTAATAGTATTATAAATAGACACAAGTATAGGAGCATATATGGATTTAAGATATTGATGCCAGATTCGTATTAATATTGTGCCAGCGTGAAGTGTCTTCAGCCCAGAAAAAATTGCATTATTATATGTCTTTCCGTTTTAAAAATAGGATGCTCATTTTGAAGATCAAATTACAACCATTTATCTGGGTCCCTGTAAAAGTGAAAAAGCAATATATTGTCAAACCAAGATTTTTCTTGTACACTGTCTGGCTCACACACACAACTTCTTCATCATACTTGTTGCATACTTTTTAGTAAAGAGAGATGACTGAAAATAAAAAACACAGAATGGTAGTCGAGAAGTTTATTACTGAAATGCAGTTCAAAGAAGATGAAACTCTTGGCGATTCCTGCATTTCACTGCTTATAGTACTAGAAGGCCATAAATAGTATATTTAGGGAGAGCTTGACTGCATCTGATGCTCCTACCTGGCCTATTGTTTTGGGACAAACTTAGAGTCCAAGGGTTTATCTTTTGGGGGACTTTACTGGAACCTCTGCAAGTGCAAGTTCCCAGATTTGGTGCTGTACACTCACTACTGGAAAACATAACTTGAATATGCTGCCTTTCCCCTCTGTTCCTAGTGGGATATTGTAAGTCTTACAACATGAGAAAGATTAATAATATTCTTCAGCTTCCTAGCAAGTAGTTTCAGAATTAGTTGAATATTTCTACAGGAAAATCATATATTAAACACACGTGTACAGAGAAGTGCAATGGCAGGTTTGGAAGTATAGTTTTTAACCCGTGCGGTTGTGACCTGGGCAGAATTTAGCTCAGTTGACTGGGGCTATGTGACTAGGTTGGAACCATGCCCGTGGTTTGTGTTTATATTTTTTCATTATTTTGATTTTTTTTTTTTTACTTCTTTACTTGCTTTTACTTTTTTTTTTGACTGACTTACCTACTTTTCTACGTACTTTACTTTTTTTACTTACTTTACTTTAGCAAACTTGTTCAAGGCATTTTTTGAAACAAAGGAACTTTGGGCTTGCTTATATGAGACTCAAACTGGAAAAAAATAATGCGATATGCAGATTGTTAAAGTTTAGTTTTAACCTGAAGGTAACTTTTTGGCCTCTGAATATATTTGTCTTTGGCACAGAAGGTAAAATCAATGCACCTCTCTTTTTAAATCTCCTCTGCTAAGTAGACAATGAAGTTAAAAAACCTAGTGAACAAACCAATTAAATATAAAAAGAATCGAGGGAGGAACTCCTAGAGTTTATCTTTCTGCCAAATACCTTTGTTACAAGCATGAATAGTAAGAAAGCTCTCTTATCAAGACTCATATGTGGTAGAAGAACCCCCCTCCTGCGGGAGAGGAGCTCCTGATCCTGGATTGCAGACTAAGGTATGCTTTAAGCCAGCACAGCTCACCAGTCCTGCAGTCTCTCCCTCCCTTTCAGACACTTGAAGAACTGCAGTTTAAACTTTCAAATGTAATGATATATCATGACCACAGGATTAGTTTTCCTTATAGTGTATTTTGCTAAACTGATAACCCTTCCCCTCCCTCCAGGTGTCCGCTGGCATGTCTTAAAAAATATGTGCTCACTCAGGTCTTTGTAAATGGAGGGGGTGAGGACTTCCAGCGCTATGTAGGACTGCAGAAATAGCTGTATCGCTCAGATTATGTTAATGCTAAAATGATTATGTGCACTTTAGCTGAATAGTTGTCTAATTCTTCCAGCTGTGCTTTGACAAATTACCGCAGAAATAACCATTAATTATCTGATCTATAAAGGGAGAAATCATTTGATCTTTTTCTAATTATTACTGAGTAATTGAATGATAAATTACCCACATGTAAACTAATCTGCATATAACAAAACAGTACCTAAGATTGCACAACTCTTTTCATGTTGTACAGTAGAAGTTAAGTGGGGGCGAGCGTCAAAGAATTCAAATTCACAAGCGTAGTGAAAAATGTGGAGTATACAGTCTACTGGAAACGTGAGGAATGTCGAGAGTTGGAGATTTATTTCTGCTCTTTATAATTCTCAACTAGATTTGCAGTTCCTATCAAAAATTATGCTTGAGTTAAAAGCTTTTATCGGTAACTTTCATTTTATTAGCTACCTGTTATATAACTGTAAGGCCATCTGTTTCTCTAAGCATATAATATTATTCTAGATTAGGGGATTGTTATATTCCTACAAGCAATGCTTTGAGCCCATTTCCTTTATTTCAATAAAGCAAAGAACAACGTTCTCCTTGAATGGATCACAGTTTAGCAAAAAAAAATCATTTTTTTTTATCTTTTACTTAAATGGAATTTGGATTTTTTTTTTTTTAATTTGGATGTGAACAGACTGTACAGATTAGCAGTGTCCTCAACATAGAACCTGAGCTGAGTTTAGTTTAATTCTAATTCTTCTATTTAGGTAGCATCCAGTTTCCTCTGTAAATAGCTTTACTTATCCATGTAGATGCTAGGCTGGTATTACTAGCTGATAGTACTCTGTTTAGGGTTTTATAAATTTTCTTTGCGGTTTGGCAGTTGAAATAAAGTCCAGAAAAACTTGTTTTAGTTGTCCACAAATAATATTGTCATATTCTTCAGAGAAGGAAGAAAATTGGGGGAAAAAAGGGCTTTAAGTAAACAAACATGTTTTGTTTGAAACCAGACTACGTAGTTCATCTTGGTTTGATGCTTTTGAACTTTTTATTATTGCATTTAGAAGTATTTCTGTGTCTAACCCATAAACATTTCCTACAGAGTGTGTCAAAGTTGACCTTTCTGACTTGGTGAGGGAAAAATCCAACCTAAGCTGTGCATAAAAATCCAGCGCAAACGGAGTGTTTCAGGTTGAACCAGAACTGCACTTGGTGGGGGGTGAAGGCCTCCTCCAAATCAGCCAACTCCTTTGACAACTTAATGGGTTTTGTGTGACCCAGAAGCTGAATCTCCTTTCCATGGGGAAGTTACTGGATTTTTCCCCATAGTCCGCTTCCTCCGTTTCAGGGAGCAATTTAGTTGACCCTTTGTGTAGGAGCTCATTCTAAAATATCAGCCATTGCCCTCTCTTCAGAGGACTAACAGCATTGTTAAGAATTTGACTTGGAGTTAACTTGAAGAAAGACTAAGAAGAAACATTTTTCTGACCCTTTTTCTTCACATCCCTTTCTTCCTTTTTTTTTTTTTCCCCTCTCTCCTGGAAGACATTCTGTTGAGAAAGGGAGAAACTGCCTGATTTCAGTCTGCTGTGATTCAAAGTCCAGTAGAAGGCTAGACGACAAAATCCTTGCTAAAATTATATGTATCAGTAATACCTTGGAAATTTTATTTGCATTTTTAATGAAGCATGTTTCAAATATCATGTTTTACCAATCAGTTTTTACTGTATGTGGATTTAGTTTCCTCTTAGAAATCATTACTGATTCAAGAGTTAAAATAGATATAAAAATTGAACCACATTGTAGCATGACATCTCTCCTACAGTTTAGAGTTTCTCATGGTCATTCTCTAACAACCTGAAAATGACAAAAGCACCACGAACACCACTATGATTTTGGTAAGTATTAGGCTTAAAATCTAAGGCTCACAACAACAAACTTCTTCATAAAACTGCTTTTTCTGCTGAGGATTCTTCCTGCTGATGATTCCTAGTACTCAGAAGAATTGCAGTACTTCTTAATTTTTCCAATTTTAAAGTGCTGAAAACAACCTGAGAAATTCATTAATGTATTCTTGTAGCTTGCTTTAACACTTCAATTTTTCTTCAACTTTTGTTCACTTGTATTTTCTAAAATCACAAAAATGTAAAACACCAGAAAGACTTTCACTTTCCACATTAGTGGAAAGAATGGAAATATTGTTTAGCTGTCTTTCAAATGGGAAGATATAATTTTGTGAAGAAAATAGACTTCAGAAAGTCAGCACTGTTTTTAAATGTGATTTTTTTTTTTTTTTTGAGGGGAATGGTGGTACTCAAACGCTTCCCCCCCCCCCTTATCTAAACAAATGATACCCTTTCAAGATAGGTTTTAGAGGTATGAAATTAAGTACAGTGAAAATTCCAGTTCCTTCCTTTTAATGTTAGTATAGGAGTCAAGCACAGTGTTGCTATTGTTGTCACATAATGGGATGATTACTACCTATGGAGAGGCCTTATTAAGTTAAAAATCACTTAGTAAAGCTCCCTCACTTTGATAATTGGAGACATCACTTGCAAGAATTATTCTACAACCAGTCTTTTCAGCTAGTGAATGGAGATGCATAAAGCTTGCAAAACATAAAAGCTAATCCAAGTGTTGAGGAGGCACAGTGCTCCTGGAGTGGCACCAGCTTCAGAATCCACTTTTTCAGTCTTCCTCAGCTGCTGGTGACTCCTCCTAGTGTTGGACGGGCTGGCTGGCCTTGTCTTCCCGGTGGGGAAAGCTGTTCTCACTGGGGGTGCTCTTCAAAACTGACCTTTCTTCGCTGGGTAGGTCTGTGAGAATGGAGGCGATGGAGCACACAGCTCAGCGCCTACCGAGTTGGCATAGCTAAGAGTAGACGAGATGGAAGAACTATTCTCTCCGGATGTCAGTGCCTCTGAAATCTTTCACGGCTTAGTCTGCTGGATACATAAGCCTTTCTGCATAATTACAGTCCACATTCCTGGCAGCCTTCTCAAAAGCATCGCTTGTGTGTAGACAATACTTTCATATTTGTGTGGAGTGTTATTTTGTAAGCTAGGGTAAATGCAGGAAGGGAAAGACAACCTTGCGCTTGCTTTGGGTTTTTCCGTGCATCCTCTGGCAGCCAGCTCGTGTAAGAGGGTGGTTTTATCTGCTGCCTTTGAAGGCAGCAGAATTCATCGTCTGGTGCTGAGTGGGAGACTTTCACTCACGCTGTTCGCATCTTTGTTCTTCCATATGTGTATGAACATATATTATGTCTACTACTTTATATATAATAGACTTACTGCTATATACACATCTACATAATGATAACAGTCAATGATATATAATATTGAGGGGTTTAGTACTGTAATTCTTGCTAGCTTTCCTTTAAAATAGTAATAATGTGAATAATGGCTGTTTAATCACCTACTCCTCTTGGCAGGTGTTTCAACAGAAGACTTAACAGCATAATGTGTTCCTGGAAGATCCTGTCATGCTCGCTTTGCAGGTGTTAAAGAAACTGATGTCATATTTTACCAACAGCGCCAACTGGCATACAGCTCGCTCTGCTTGAATGTATGTAAAACTCTTCCGAAATTGGAAAAATTATATCTTTTGAAGCATAAGGAGTGGCTTGAAAGACTTGAGCCTGTCATATCATTAGTATTTGCAAAGAGTACACTTTAGTCATTTTGGTAGCTAAATAAGAAAAGGGCTGTGATGGTGATGTTCCCCAGAGGCTTAGAAAAAACACTTAAATTTAAGATCTGTTAAACTTCTGTCTTCCGAGTTGCTTTTTTTGTAGAAGTAGCTTCTGTCTCCACTTTTCTTTTGCTGCTGATGGGAGGTGGCTTTTTTATTCATATGCTATTTCCTGTGGGGAACGAATACACATGCTAAATTCTATTAAAAGTAATTCCAGGGCTCACCCACGCATGCAGTAATTATGGTTGTGAGCATCCAAGGAAAATGAGTGTATAATATCTTAATTAAAGCAGGGTAATACAATTTTATTTACAGATTAGATAATTTTAAGTCTTTAAAATGCTAAATTTCCTTCTTATTTTCATGTAATTAATACTGGTATAGCTATTTTGATAGTACGTCGCCTCACGAATGTGACTTTTGTTGGGGTAGGAAAATGTATAGAATCTGAAAGTCTAATCAATTAGAAAAGTTCTGTTTATTTTGGTAGACTGTGTTTACTTGAAAGTTACTGAGTTACTTGCTCAAGAAAAAAATCAGGATGCCTGAAAATGAAGAAAATAGTTTCTGTAGTACACTGTGTAACCTTGGTCTTGTCTTTCTCATTAACTTCAGTGCTGTACTGAAGTTTGTTGTCTGAATCTCTAGTTTGGTTTTTTTTTATGGTAAATTCGAGCTCATGTAAATGTTGATGTTATCTTGAAGCCGACCTGTGGTCTGAATCTTAATGATGCTGAACTGGTTTTGCAGTAAAAAGACTGAGTTGCACAGGCTGGAGTTTTCCCAGTTCTGTTGAGACATCTGTGTGGTCGCTTTAGAAACCAGTAGCAATTTGTATGTATTTTGATGTATAGTTTTGATGTAACTACACTTTTGCCAATTAAATGTATGGCTAGAGATCACAGGTAACTAAAAATATGTCTACGCCGCCTCTAGTCTTTGCTGTTTTGTGTGCGCTTAAGGAAACCTGGGTGAAAGTAGCTAGCTTGAGTACTGGCAGCACAAAGTTTAGCTGGGGACTAAGTGTTTGATTGTTACCCATTTTCTTGGGTAACCTACCGTGAATCTCTTTACAGTGCAGCTATACTGATCTCTAAACTGCCAAAGCGAAATTACTGGTTGTACAATCAAGTTTAAAACTAGCCCCAGCATTTCCACGTAACACTGCCATCATAGCTATCTTTTTACAGGACCCTGGCTCCTGACAGCTACCCAGTACTAAAAGAGTTATCAGGTTTGCTTTATCAGGCAGAACTGTTGTTTCTAGTCTGCTGGATGATTACCTAGATGCTTTTGGTATTTTCCTGAATTTCAGTATAGTTGGGATTTAATCATAGACCACAGAAGAAAATCCTCTCATCAGTTTTAGAAGATCACAAGTCAAGTGCTGTTGTTGGCAGGACAAAGGTGGGCTCATCCGTGCGTGGCCTCCATCCTCTAACACTGTCACTCCCGAGTGCTCCTTCCCACTCTCTTCCGGCTGCCTCTTCTCTCCTGCTACCTGCGCTTTCCACATGGATACCTTCATCGTGCATCTGCCTCTCCTAGTATGCCTTAAACACTCACAATGCTTTTAGCTCCTGTTATGCCTTCTTTAGCCTGGGCTAATCAGCATTTCCTTGCAGAATTTACAGCCGTGTTTTCCCTTCCTGGACAGGAATCAGGTCCTTTCTTAGCAGTTTTCACATGGAAGCTCCTAACAGCATCACAGAATTGCCCAGGTTGGGAGGGACATTTCAGATTACCGAGTCCAACCATGGACCCAGCTCTGACAAACCCATCACTAACCCATATCTCTGAGCACTGGGTCTGCCCGGCTTTTAAACACCCCCAGGGATGGTGCCTCAGCCCCTTCCCTGGGCAGCCTCTTCCAAGGTTTAACAACACTTTCAGTGTAAACTTTTTTCCTAATATCCATCCTAAACCTCCCCTGGTGCAACTTGAGGCCATTTCCTCTCATCCCATGGCCTGTTCCTTGAGAGAAGAGTCTGCCCCCCCCCCCGGCTCCCCCCTCCTTTCAGGGGGTTCCAGAGAGAATGTTAGAAGGGTTTGGCATAGAAATGGCCGTAGGAGGCTGGCAGTTACTGGAGGCCCAAGGTCTTTGTCATCCTGAGATGTGTGCAAGTGATCAGTTTGTTTTGTAGAACCCATCATCTGAAAGTCCTGAATTAGTGGAGGCAGCTGCAATTTGGACTGAATTTGGGTGTTTTTGCAAGAAGTATCTGCAACAGGGCACCTTTAGACTAATCCCATTGGATTTATGGACAGGTCAGCTGAGATGTAGGGACTTTTGCTCTATCCCAGACAGAAACCATCATGACTGTGAGTATGTGCCAATGCATATACCCCAACATATATGTATTTTAGAAATATTGATACCAAGATTTCTCAGCTGACAGCATTTAGGTCCCGATAAATCAGGCTGTATGGGATCGCTAATTTTGTAGGTAACATGCATGGCTCTAGCTATCGCAGTTATCTACTGAAGGGAGTTTTCTGCCAGTCTCGCAGGCTCCCACATTGTTTCCACCAATGTATAATCCATCTCTGATATCAATAGGTACTGCTAGCAAGAATTACCTGAACTCTAGATGTATAAAAAGTATTAATCAGGAAAATGCAGGTATTGGATTTGCTGAATTAAGGTAATCTGTTAATTGATTGAAGATGATTCACTGCAGGTTGTGGTACTGAACTCTAGATATACTTTACAATACTGTCTCAATGATTTATGAACTTGTCATTTTCTCTTACATGAGGAATTGGGTAAAGTGACCTTGGAAAGGATATTTTCATGATTGTTTTTAATACTCATGGGGAAAAAAGGCAGAAAAAATTACCCCAAGTACTGCTCTGCTGTAGAACTTCAATAGTGTTGTCAAATGTCTGTGCTGTAAACAGGATTTAGACAGATAGTCTACATAAGGAGATTCTGGCTTTTTACTTCTTTGAACATTAATAAAACCTCTCTGAGTCCATTCCCCAATTTAAATAATGAATGAGCTATTTTCTTAGCGCGCTCTCACATATATACCCTCAAGTAATGTGTCTTACACAATAAATAAAAGCTGGGAACATTTTTTTGTTTATTTCTTAATGTCATAGGAGTTATATTTTATGTGCCCGTATCCACACTCCCATGGGCATGTATTAATACTTGTGAAGTGTCTAGGAGAGGTAGGCTGCTGCACAGAAAATGGGAATGCCATGTCCTTTGTTATTTCTTTGAGTGTGATAGTGTTTCCAAATTTAGTAGCAACAGAAATATCCTTTGCTTGTCTTCCCAGAACTGCCTTGAAAAAACAATTCCTGTGTTTTGCACAGAGCTGCATTTCTGGGATAACGCTGTGGTGCAACCCTACGTTTTAGATTCCTATGATCTTATGTCTACACTGGCCTTAAGTCTAAATGTTTCCGTGTAGTCTATACTCAAAAAAATAGTAGGACTTAAGAAATCAGATTAAATGCCTTTTAGACCAGGATATTCCTTTTTGTATTATATGTTAAAATTAGTATTTTTACTACTTTTCAATGAAATGCACGTGTTTAATTCTGTTGTAGTCTACCATTGCTAGTTTTTGCTCTACATTTCCTCTCATTCTTAAGTACGCAAACTGCATTTTACGATCAAAGCTCTTGATCTGGGTTGAGTTCCCTTACTTTGCTGCTAAAGGACCCCTGTGACAAGGATACATAACCAGAGTTTTAAGGCTGGGTCCAAGTCACCCATTCTTCTGGCAACACAGCAAACAAGTGGCGGGGCCTGGGCTGGGAATGGGAATAGGAATGGTATGGCTAGAATAGCCTCTGCTGGTGAAAAGCCAGGCACGTAGTCCTTGCAAAGCTCTTCTGGTTGGTTAATTCAGACCTATTCTGCAGCTGCTCTATCTGTATTAGAGAGAAATGTTGACCCCAGGCTTCCTGGCCTCAAAGATAGTTTATGTTCACTTACCTGTGATGATTTCTGCATCGGGGATTACTTCGGCGTAACTGGCTCTACGGCAGTGAGAAGCAGTGCTAATGCAAGCTCCTGGCTGACGTATAGGAAAAGAACGTTAGCGGAGATCTAATTTAGGTTACAATTTAAGAAACACTGAAGTATATACTCTGCTTATCCTCACCCATGGTATTGTTTTACCTATTTGGAACTGCCAGGGGAATGATAACATTTGACATAGGTATAATTAATGCGAATGCCAAACATCTGTTACTGCGGGGCTTTAGAGTCCTCAGCCTGGCTGCCAGGGCATTCCCTCGGCGTCACATTGATAATATGTAAGTGACAGCTGAAAATAGAGTTCTGTCAGTGCTGTCTCTGTGTCAGCTACCAAACCACAAGACAGAGACTTAGAGTAAATCTTTTCCATCAATACATATGTTTGAGTAACTGTTAATTAAATCTGATTTGACTTTGCTTACTTATCTGCCTCCCAGATCAATCGATACATACTCCTGCTTCTGAACCTGAATATTTCTTTGTGTGTAGAAAAAATGTGTGTTATTAATACAGTATTTCAAATGTCTTGTGCTTTGCAGATGGAGCAAAGAATGCTAGCCATATTCAGAAGGTTTTCCAACGTTATTTTACATCTGAAATAATGAGTTAGGAAAAACAAACAATATCAAGAGAATAGAGTGGGGAAGAGCTCAAAATAAGTTATGAATTTTATGCACCTTTGTATCTTCTTGGTGTAGCTGGAATGTTTTTAACAATTACTGTTTGGGGAAATTAAATAAGTAGTAGTAGGTGTGTTGCATACTAAGCTGTAAGAAGGAGAACTTTCATTCTCTCTCTCTGAGAATGTGTATTGTGTAAAAAGAGGAAAACAGGTCTTAACTGAGATGGTGGATTCCAAGTTGATGGAAATCTACATCCTTCTGCTAGCCATTCTGGTGGAGGGTCTGGTTTTCACACCTGTGTGGACCTGGCTGGGTCTTGTCATGAGTCTCTAGGGAAGTAGATCGTTTTGAAGAGGTGTTTTTATTTAGCCCGCATGATTTTTTGTGTGGTTTTCCTATGGAGTTAGGTGTCACTGGGGTCATGAAGACCTCAAGGGCTTTGTAATTCCAGTGTCGCTTTTTTCCTTCTCAAAAACCAAACCTCTCTGTACTTCCATCGTGCCCTCCACCATGTTGAGAGGGAGGATGCATTAGTGATGTTAAAAGCTACAGTGCAGAAAACTTTTAGATCTGAAGTACCAATTACTACTCTACAATGTGTAGTTGGAGAGGGGGGTTACTAAGTAGGAAAGGGTTTGGTTTGTTGAAATTAATCCAATACTAATATTTAAATTAAAATTTTTAGTAGTGAATCATCATATTCAAGCTAAAAAATAGATTAAAATAGAAACCCATTCACCTAAAAGGAATATTTATTAGATGGCTACCATTTTCTTCTCGATACTTACCCATATTTATCTCAAATTACTTTCTGTATAAAAGAGCTGTTGTTATTTTCGAAGTGCTATTTTACTTTGAGAACCTATCGTTCTTTACATAAGTGAATTTGTGATATGAAGGAAAGTAACAATTGCTTTTTTAAGGTAAACTGGTGTTTACGGTGGTAGTGTCTTGATTTCAATATGTGTTTTGGAAGAGGAAGTAGCAGAGTAAATTTAAAATCCCCATAATTTCATTCAGGAATGTTCAATAATCAATTTTAACATATTAATTTAAGATCTTTCAATCTGTTGCATATCTCAACGTTTTTAACATATCGAAGAAATGGATGTAGTGTTTTGCAAGAGGTAAATTGTGATCTTTGCTATGATGTGGCTCGAGGAGATCTTTGATTTCGTAGGAGTGCAGTAATACAGAGTTGATGCGCAGTGTAATGTCTTGTCTGTGTAAGTTGTATCTCTCATCCAGTTCTGTTCCCCATCTGAGCCTTAAGTGCTGACTTTTCCGGGAATGAGATCCAATACTTTCTTCTTTGGTGTTAGAATCATCATACAGAGAGGAGTTTAACAGTTCAGGGTTCTTAGAAGAGCAACACAAATCTGTTTTTTTGTTGTGTTTTTTGTTTTGTTTTAAATTCTTTCCTTTTGCATGGATGATGTATTTTTCTTTTCAGGACAACTTCTGTGATTCCCCTTAGCTAGCATGTGAAGTCAGCTTCAGACGTTGTACTTGATCTCTTTCCGTTTTGATTCAAGGGCATCTTCCACGTGTGGAATATTACAGAAAATATCTTTATACTGGAAGGGAATTACTGGTGACTTGAAGCAGAACTACTCTCTGAAAAGAAATTCACTTCAGTTCTGAATTTTGACAGGTGGATTTACTGGGGAGTCACTTTCCACACAGCAGCTTTCTGCAGAATCACACTTGAAAATGTGTTTTATTTCTTTCTCTGCTGATGAATTTAACCTGTATTTTAACACCGTAATACATCTTAATACACACTCTCAGCTGCAAGGCTAGGATCGTGAAGATGCTTATTTACAGTTTGCTTACTTCTGATAATTTGGCAGTGTGGTAATGATTGTACAGAATCTGCTTTGTAGCAGGAAGATTTTCATGGCCAACCCTTAGGGAAAATTAATGATTACTGTCCCAGAGATGATCCCTTTTGTGGCAATGGGTAACGCTGGGACATCTGCAGATCAACGTGCCCCTTTCCAGCTTTCAGACTTGATTCTGAATTACTCCGCCACAAAAAAAAAATTTGCAACCTTAAGAGACCTAGTTGTCTTGTGGTACTCGGGCCCAAAAAACTGTGCTGCTAAAAGATAATAAAAACGCTCTGGAGGGAAGCAATTTCCAGAGACCAGATTGTGCAGCAATAATCTATTTACCCTTCTGTGATGGGACAGGATCTGATAAAGTGGTTGGGTATTGGATTGAGTCTTCACTGTCTGGAGTTTTTTCACCCCTCACTCTCATGTCCAACAGAGAGAAGCTGTTTTCTCGGTGCTTTTATTCTTTTTTTGTTTCTGGAAGACAATGTCTGAAGACTATCTCTGCTATGTCCCATGGAACATGTAAATCAAATTTGCTATTTGTTGAAATTTTAGAATTGTTAATGTAGCAAGAAGTCTTCTGAAAACCCGTTTTCTGTCCAAATTTTCCTCCCCGCAAAAAAGAGTGTCTCAAAGAAAGCAGGTAGGGCAAGTTTAATGGCCTCAACCTTAGTGTTACAGTGTTGACTCTGAAGATTTCCTTTTTTGAAAAGCATTCTCTCTTCTACTCTCTTCTTGTATACCTTGCCTTGTTGTTTAAAGGAGGAATGACATAAATAGAAGCAAAAGCTTTGGGGAAAAATAATAATATTTCAAAAATCCAAGATGGACAATTTGAGTTAAAAATAGGAACAATCAAAAACCTTGGGCAAAATACAGGACCCCAGTGCATGGTTGAATAAGTTTGTCTTTAAGTCAGGACATCAAAAACATTCCCGAATGCCTAGGAGAAAGGCTTTCTCGACTTGCAGGTGTTTGAATTTGGAATCCGTCGGGCGGAGGTTGATCCGTGCTGTGCCTGGGGTAGCTGCTGGGACGGCAGCGTGGGGCTGCCCCGGCTGAGGCCGGCGCTGGAGTCGTGTAGCAGGTTAGGGAGGTGTAACCTGGTGCTGCCTCTGAAAGGAGCAAACCTCCTCTTCCTCATTTCTTGGTCCCTTTTTCCAGCCTCTTCACTGCCCTTGCACTTGTGGCAGCAGTTTCACCCGGCTGCGCTGTGACCTGGATCAGGAGGCTGGTATGGATTAAAATCAGCCCAGTAAGATGAGGTGCAGTTATCTTTAATACAGACGTGTTCACTGACCCTGGTCTTATACACAAGGAAGGAGGCGGGGAGGGGAAAGCAAAGACTGGGGCTGCAGTGTTTTCTCAAGTGCTGTCTAATTCTGGCACAAAGGTGGATCTTGAAACAGAGTCTGAGAACACCCTAAGAGCCAATTTTGCTACGGCTAACCCATGGATTCGTCAGTGGTACATCTGTATTAGATCTGATGGGTTTGTTGTTGTTCTTAACTATTTTAATATGTCAAAGAGAATGCCTCTTATCAAATACACGTTTATTTGCACCAGCTGGTTTTGTGTTGCTTTGTGGATCTCGGAATACATCCTGAATATGTGTATACTCACTGAGTGATACAGAACACAGATAAGCAGAGTTTACTCCGTGTGACTGTAGCAGTTATAGGTGCTTTTAAAATACTTTTACCTTTCAGTACTCAGGACACTCATGACAGTTAACTATACACACAATCCAGGAACTCTATCTCTTTTTAAAATAATTTCTCAGACAAAATTCTATTAGATTTGGTTGAAATTTCTTAGGCTGGGTATGAAGACAAACTAAAGGACCTCAGGATGTAGTCTGTGGGAGGTTTTCAGATCCTTTCCTAGGCAGGAAACCATGGCAGGTATAAAATATATTAATCTGTGCCTATTATTTGGCACGGGGCCACAGAGGGCTGTCAGCGTAAGTAGGAGCAAATTAACGTGGCAGTTCTCATGCTGGAGTCATACTGTGTTAATACAAGGCTTCCACCTAGATAATATGAAACCTGAATTGTGAGTGTAATATTTAGGGCTCCGCACTTGGAGCCGTTCATCACGATGATTACAGCCATGCCTGGGATTCTTGGCCACTCAGGTTACCTTGTTTTACATGCCTGATTTCTAACGAAGCAGCGACCCAGCGGATGTGCCGTAGTCAGGGCAGGCAGGCTGGCACAAAACAGACCTGCAGCTTGTTTGTAACGACCAGCTGAGGAGAAAGAAACCTCTCGAGGAGCAGAGCGAGCTCGGTGGTTGCGCTTGGGCAGGGAGCAGGGATGGGATGGAGAGCAGTGGGTTCACCCGGGTTGCAGCAGTAACGTGTCTGCAAAATCAAGGGCACGGTCCCATGTGGGATTAAAGATGTAAAACAACAGGAAGGATCTGTGTTGTTATATGTCATACTCGGTCTATTTCTTTTAGCAAACTGACAGCAAACCCTTTTATTCTTTTATTTTCACTGTATTTCCTATTATTTAGCAGCTTCCAAAACTGTGTCTGTTAGTATTTAACCTGTACGCAGTATATAATTGATATGTCGATGGGTTGTGCTTCTCTAATTTGACAGAATGTGCACGTTTTTTAGTGGTTTAATCAACATGGTAATGTCAGGACGGCACTGATTTAGTAACATAATAATCTTTGTGTTATGAAGCCTGATAAGACCCTGAGGGGTGCTATTGCCCCATTACAGCAGGTACGCTACACAAGCAGGAAAACATCTCCTCTTGGAAAACCTTACAGTCAGAGCCCAAAATTAGTTTACAAAATTTGCTGGACCTTGCATATAAGCCAAGCTTGTTCAGGTTATTACACCCGTGGGGTCGTATCTGGATGCAGGCATATAGTTACCTTACAAGAAAGCTTTCAAATAAATTCTTTCAAACTGAGAGAGAGAGATGGTGGATGTGAGTGATGCTGACACGCACAAACATTGGCAGAAGCTCAGTCTGAGCACTGCTGTACTTTCAGCGCAAGGGGTTGATGTTTTCATGCAATTGTTTATTTCTAGTTCTGCCTCTTCTTTTTTAAAATTTCCAGGCTTTTAGTGCGAAGAGGCGGTGAAGTAAGGCTATGGAGACTAGACAGTGGCAACAGGTAGTGTGTTCATGAGGGACACCGAACAGGAACATAAATTCAAAATGTTAGATTTTTTTTATAGACTTTGCTTCTAATTCCTCTGTTAATTCAGTTTGAAGTTGTTGTTTTGAAATGCCTCACTTTTTTCAGTGTTGTTGTGAAACGATGGTGCTCCAGAGGTTGATGTCCAGAACTAGGACTCATGGATACAGCTGCCGTTTCTGAGCCTGGTGCCAAATTAGTGTTTGGCAGGTGGCAAGTCATGTAACCGCTCTGTACCTTCACTCCATGGTCATAATTCACTTTGACATAACCGTGCCTCTGCTTTTTCAGGGCTGTTTCTTTGTAGATTTCAATGTTCAGAATAATGAACACTGAAACTACATTTCTCACGGTGTCTGGGTTCCACTTCATAGTCATTTTTACATAAAAACATCGGCAGATAATCTGTATGCTGAGTAAATACATTAACAGTATTAATCACTGACATAATCTCCTTGCAACCTAATTGATTTCAAAGACATCGCAAAACCAAGTTCTTGTTCATTTTTTTAATCAGTTAAATTATACAGACTCCGCTTAGACTTTAAAATGTTATTAATGAGTTCTGTGGTCATTTGCATGATCATTGAAAGATGTCTCGGTTCTCTATTCGCATTACCTTGCACCGATCTTCCAGCAGAATATGTGAACGTAATTTAACGCTTGTCAGGGTTTCTCGTAGGCGCAGAGATTTCGGTGACTGGAAGTGCCAAGCTGCTTGGGGCAGCATCTCCCAGATCCACTGCCACTTACTTACTTGGGTCCCATTTCGTAAAAACAAGCAATAAGATAAAACCTCCTTTAACATTAGAATGTTGGCTTTAAAATGTATTTGTAACTTTATTTCTTTCAAAACTGTACATACTTTCAGTGTATATTTACATTGTCTTAATTCTGACTGTCAAATACAGTCTCTCAGCTGAACTGCTGGGTGTCTGATGACCACTGAGTATGGGAATCCTTAGCGTGCTCTTCAGCGTTGAGTGTGCAATTGAAATTTTAGGATCTAATTGGTGTCAGATCATCTGTTTCATCTTGTGCCCTGACAGGTTTTGGAATGAGCTGCTCTGTAATAACCAGACGTAGGAGCTCATGTGCCAGGAGCGTACGGCCTTCTACCACTGGAAAACTGATATCCAACAATTAGTGCCTGAGCTCAGGTGATAATTGGAACACAAATATAACGATGCCAACTTACACTCTTTTCTATTTGCATACCCAGCAGAAAGTCACCACAGTCTATTTACAGGTAGTTCAGGCATTTCTCAGGAGACTCTATTGTTGGATGAAGAGGGCATTAAAGTACAGGATGATGTGGCTGAGGTGATGGTAATTCCATGTATTACATCGCAGTTTGTGAACTATGTGTTTGTCTGGAGTCACTACTAGTCAGCCCAGCATAAATCTCCCAGTGAATAAAATGCTTTCAGCTGGAGTTCTGGTATCTGTAGGCTGTAATTTTTAACGTGAACACCCCAACAATTCATGTGAGAAACAAACCACAGGCTACTTTTTTTACAGAAGTTAATGCATTTTTAAATGATCATGACGGACTTGCACTTTTCATATCTGTGTAGCTGTTCACACCACTGCAGGAGTGAAAGCAACATTCACCCAAAGGTGAGATATGTATTAAGGCTCTTCTAATTATTGTAGACAGCTACACCACAATGTGAAGACGCTATCCTACGAACAGTTGGCCTCTCATGTTTTGTTTCCTCCCTCGTGTAAAGCATCTTACAGAGTTGGCAGTTCTGCAGGATCTGAACTTGATCTTAATGAGAGGAGAAGCAGTAACACTGTAAATGACGGGCTTATCTCAGTCGTGACAGCAAAATTTGCAGATGTTCTTTATTAAGAGCAGAGTAATTAAATTGTTTTTCTTATATCATGTACAAGGAAAAAACCTGCCATACTTTAAGCCTTTTCAATACCAAGTTATCAATAGCTGAAGTCGGTTATTTTGATATATGGGCTATTTAGCAGATGGCTTATTGTGAGATATACCTCCCTAAAGGCATTTTTGACATGTTTGTGAGCTATAAACTTTGTGGCATACCAGTCACCTGTTACACCTGTATTAATTGTCGAGGAGAATATACTTGCAGCTTAGGATTTAAAAAAAATGATGCTTGATGACCAAGAAGGTTTGATTCCTGAGTAGGCTGGCATAGGTCCGTGTTGTGCGGGATGTGGTGTAAAGAAACTGGATCTGAGGAAAGAGTGCAATTAATCTCATTCCTCATAAACCGGTGACGTGAGGGTATCCTTAGCAGAAGTGTCAGTGCTGTCAGGGCTTTGTGTGGAAGACTGCCTGCCACACGTACCGAGCAGAACAAACCAGCAAGCCAAAACTCGGGCTACCATCCGGTATTTCGGAAAACCTGACTGGCAAACCACTCTTCTTGTAAGCACAGGGTCCGCATAAATCCAAATACCAAAATCCAGTGGGGAAAATGGAGCACGGAGAACCCTTGGGAGTATGTGGCAGTATTTTTTCGGTATACAAGTTCAGTACGGTTTTATTTCCCAGCAGCTTTGGTAGCAATCTATTCAGTTAGTTATCTCCTTTGTTTGGAAGTACCGTATTTGCAATTGATTTTGAATTGGCAACAGTACACGAGCCTTTTTCTCTCCCCTTGGTGCCGCTCCACTGCCCGTCGGCATGGCTTGGGATTCTTTACAGGGCTCATCATTGCTGGCAGAGCTGACATTCTTTCTGCAGGTGCCTTTCCTCCCTCCTTGCCAATACATTTTTGTAGAGAGCGCCAGACAGTCTAGAAGTTCAGGTTTGTTTCAAGAACAGAGCTTCCTCAAGAGGGAGACTGTCCGACATACCAAGATCTACGTTCAAAGTCAGCTAAATGTTATGAATTTGGGCTGGGCACATTGATAAATGATTTTGGAAAGTTACAGTTTGACTTGGGTTAATGGAGATATTCATATGAACGGGTATTTAGCGTACAAACATCAGTAAGTCTGAGAATGGCTGTTATCTTCTTAGAAATAGTCTGGTTTCATTTTACAAACATGCCATTTATGTGTATGTGCACTGGAAAAGATGCTGCCACTGTTTGTGTCTTCTCTAGAGTCAAACCATTTGGATGACTTGCAGTACAGGAAAATAAATTCAACACTTCTCCCTATTTCAGAAGTTACGATTTCTGTGGTGGCACATGTGTTTTGGTGTTAAGAAGAAAAATTAAGTTATGATTGAACTCTTTCTGAGAAGAAATCCAAGATCATGGAATTCGCTATGGAAGGAAAAAATAGTCTGACCTGCTGTGGAAGTGCCTCTCTTGCAGGCTCACTCCCGAGTGTTTAATCGGTAGGCAGGGCACCGAGGAACTCGGTGGGCAAGCTAGGAAGAAACTGCTAAAAATCCATCAAGGATTTTCCTGGCTTTCATCATAACTTTGCTGAACGGAGTTTGCTTCCATGAGATGTTTAGCTTTTGAGGGGCTGGGAGAAAATAAAAAAGCATAGTTTCCCCAGCAGATGTGGGAATTCATTTCTAAAGGAGAAGCTTTCTCTTTCCCCTCAACGCTCAGCTCCTGGCCCCTGCAGAAGAGCTGCCCGCAGTTCCTCTCGGTGCTGTGTTGGTAGCGCGAGGGAAGTCGCTTATTATGCGCAGGACGTTCATCTTGCTGCTGCCTCCTCCTTATCTCTGCTTTGTCTTTTGTGTCTTTTCATAACCTGAAACTGGGAGCTCTTGAGGCAGGCACTTTCTTACAGCACCTTGCAGATCGGAGCGCCTGGTAGTCATCGGGCCATCCTCAGCCTGCCATATAGAAACAAAGCTGCAGGGTCTGTCTTCCTATTTAAGCAGGACTTAATTACAAATACCTTCTTTAACCTCTTTCCTTTTGGGCTCGTTCCACACGAGAAATATTCAAGTAATACGTAACTTGAAAGTATTAGGCAGCCATTTCGCAATGTAACATCAAGGCAAACTGCAAAGGCTCTGCATGGATCTAAACTGCGTGGTTGAATTACTGTAGCTTTGAACTGAGATACAAAGCAATCTTTCTGGCCAGATTATTTAATGAGTAATGGTTTAGATAATGTAAATATATGTATAGGCATCTGTTGCAGCACTAAAAATGTATATGCTGTTTTAGCTTTGGAAGCCAACAGTTGTGGAAAGTTATTATTACCGTGCTTCACAACAGCTATCACTAATGCTATATAGAAAACACAATCCTGAGAGGAGAGGTAAACCTCGCATGGGGGGAATCTGCTATTACATTTCATGAAAGATCTCGGTGCTTGAGAATTGGTACGGAGTGTGGGGAGCTTCTGGTAACGTGACTTAGGGAGCGGCTCAACTGTATTGATGTTCTGCTGCAAATGGTGCTTGTAATGAAGACTCGCCTGCTATCTGACGATTAGACACAAAAAATCGAGTCAAACCAGGTTTAGGATACGGCATGCCCTGGGAGGTAATCTTTGGATTTGTAGGAGAGATGGGCTAGATAATTACCCTAATTTCAGCTGAGGTAAAGGAAGCTTAGCTTGTTGTATTTGGAGCTTAGCTTGTTGCTTTGGTATCTGCTCTATTAGAAAGACCATCTGAAAACGCAATTTCTGAGACTTTCAACAGTATGCATTTGTGTATGTGCATTGTGTCCATTTCCATAACATATCAGGATAATGTTCTCTGTGCTTTTGCGGTGAAAATCTCATCTCTATTTAACAAGCTCCCCTGCTGATTACTCCTGGCCCTGAAATCAGATAACAAGTTGGGTGAAAGCTGAGTTTTGTTACTTAAGAAAGGGTGATTCAAGAAGAAGAAAATCCCTCATATTGAAAAAAAAAAAAGTTATGTTGTCTTTGGTTATGTGTAGCACGTAGTCAAACACTTTCTCAAAGAATTCACATAATAAATTGTTCAGAAGCTGCTCATCTTCCTGCTTTTGTAATGAAACATCACAAAATGGGTTAAGTAATTAAAGGAACGGTCTGCCTCAGAATAACATTCTCATTTGCTTCTGTGGCCTTGGTTCAATTGACATAAACTGTATGGATTGTGCTTGCAAAATATTTCATTTGTACACTTTTTCTTACCTGACCATGAGGTTTTAACTATTCACGTTAGAATACCCCAACGGTTTTTCTATTAACTTCATTTAATCCTTTTGCTCAGAGGGAGGGAGGAATAAAAACTTGTTATTTTCCTGGTTTCAGCTGGGATAGAGTTAATTTTTTTTCCTAATACCTGCTGTGTTTTGGATTTGATGTGAGAAGAATATTGAGGAATGTTAATAACGTATAGTTTTAGTTGTTGCTAGGTAATGTTTATATTAGTCAAGGACTTTTTCAGCTTCCCATAGAAGCTGAGAGGGAGCATAGGCAGGACAAGCTGGCCAAGGGGATATTCCACACCAGAGACATCATGGTCAGTATATAAATGGGGGTTGACCAGGGTTTCACTTTATTTTGTATATCCTTTTACGATTATTGTTATTTTCCTCTTCTGTTATTGTTCTGTTAAACTGTCTCTATCTCAACCCACAAGTCTTTTTTTTTTTTTTTTTTTCCCCCCCTTCCCTTTCCCTTCCTTTTCTCCCTCTTCTCCCTACCCTACTGGGGCAGGGGGATCATGAGTGCATGGATGCATGGTCATAGTTGCTGGCTGGGGTTAAACCACAACAGTCATTGAAGGAGTGTATCTGGTTACATATCAGTGCTGCTTGAGAAAACCCCTCCAAAGAGAGAATAAAAATTAAACTTTAATTCCACTCCCAATCTCTAGAGCTTTGGGGAAAGGAGCAAAACTGAGCCTTCATCTCCAGTGCTGTACATAAACAACAAGCACAAAGAGAAGGAATTGCTTACAATTACTTTAGTTGTTGCTTTGGCACTTTGACCATCAGTTGTTGGTCCTTACTTGGAAGTTCCCTTATACTAGCGTGCTCTCTTGCTCCGACTAACTGGTTTTCTGGTATTAAGTCCCACTGCAATGTTTACTTTCCTATATCTGTCAATATCTTCCCTGCTGGGAAGAGCGTGTGGGTGCGATTTGCTAATCTGAATGAGTAGTTATGCGTTCCAGTTTATTTAAGCTATTCTTTAATGTGCAATGACATGATTTTGTTTTGACAGATGAATGTTGTTTCTCTAGATCTGCAGTGACATTGCTCCATTTTGACTTTGCGCTGTCAGCTCGGTACATTTATCCTGACACTGTTGTATTTCATCTTGATACTATATTCTTGATTTGACATTGCAATGCCACCTCCATAAATTTGTATTGACATTCTTAACTCATTTTCTTGGTATTTTTCAAAGTGAATGAAAGCCTGACACAGTTAGAATTGGGAGCAATATAAAGGTAGAATTGTGGAGATGTATCAGAGAGGAATGAAAAGGGCAGAGATGGTGCTCAGTGGGGAGAAACCAGGTGTGCAAGATGCATAGATGGTGCTTACAAGCAACGTGATGTTCTGGTAGAGGGCCATCTTAGAGAAATCAATGTATTGTACTGCCACGTTGTCAGTGTCTTAACTTTTTCAGCTCCTTTGCAAGAAATTTGGATAGTCATGTCGTAGAACACGCTCTGTCGTCATAAACTGTCACCGTTCAGGATCACATAATCATTTGCTTAGCACTGCATAATTGCTGTTTTGGGAGCAATTGTTTGCCCTTGATATCGTTATTGACTTTGAGCTTCATATCAATACCCAGGTTTCAGCATGTGATAGCCAAACATGCAGACAATACCATGTTTCCTCTTCTGGGTTTCTTAGTGGCTGTCTATTGAGACAGCCTATCTGCTGCTGCAAGACAGGAAGGTATTGCACGTTTTGCATGTCTGCAAAGAGGTATCATTGCAATTTTTATGGGAACATTTACTATAGGGGGTGTATGCCCGTCAATATATGCCCCCTCTCTCTCTCTCTCTGCTGCTCAGTGCATCCTGGCTGCGTGGCGATGGTGGCGTGGGTAGCTCCATAGCAGCGTGCTCGTTGTGAGGCTGCAGAAGACTGGTTTGAACATCTTATCTGTCCCACGTACTTTGAGATTTCCTGTGTGGTTTATGCAGCGCCTTCAGATCCTCAGCAGCAGTAGTGGCAGTTAAACAGAAAGTATATATGCTGTTCTGTTATCCTCAGCATTTAGAAAGACTTTGGCGAACAAGAAAATAATGTTTTTAACTCTGTGTATATTATGTAGTGCACTATTGACTGTACCGTGTGTGTTTAATGTCAAAGTTTTTCAAACGTTTCTGTAAAGTATAGGAAATAATATATCCACTATATGGATAGATTATCAACCTTAAGATTGTTTAGTTAAAATCAATCTTTTTCCTTAAGAAAAAAAGAATGTTTTAATAATTTAGTGCCTCAGGTTTTTTTAATCAAATATGTTGCCAAGCCATTTTTTTTTCCACCAAATTCAAGCATGCTTTATCTAAATGTGAAAATAGAGGCAAAGTTAATGACACCCTTGTATCTCCATTTTGCCATCATCATAAAATCCTGAATCCTACTCCAGATGATTAGTAAATAAGATGAAGTAATTTAGCTGAGAGAATTGACTAGCTACAGTGCATGAACTGTAATTGTGATACTAATGTCAAATAGAGTTAGTCATTTCCAGTTATATTCTGCTCTTGAGCATGAAGTACTTTTTCCTCTGAAACCCATAAGAGCTGTGTGCATGCAAATCATGGCAACCCAGGTCTTGAGGTCCCAGCCAACGAAATATATTTTGTCCTGTGAACTGGGAAAAAGAATATTAATGCGTTGCCCTTACCCTTTTCTATGAAAGGATGCCATAATGTAAGTCATGAAGGACATCTCTGTTGTTGGAGGTCAAAGTCTGAGTGCTTATAAGGAGAAATGTTTTTCGCTATTAAGCCAGCCAAGCGCTGGGACAGGTTGCCTAGAGAAGCTGTCAGTCTCTGTCCTTGGAAGTTTTCAAGACCCAACTGGATTAAGACTAGTTAAGATTAGTTAGATTGCAGATGTGGTAATGTCAGAGGTCAAAAGCATTATAACTTTCTGAGATTTTTTTCCTTTTTCATTTGTATAAGGCAATAAAGGTCCTGTTCCTGACTCCACATTGATCTCCCCAACCCAGTGGAGTTATCATTGAGGCTCTCCATATACACAGTGGTTAGCAACTCCAGACTGCAGAAAATATGAGAAATTTCAAGAGTGTCAAGTTATTGTGCTGTTCCTTTGTACCAAGGTGGCTAGTCTGCATCGGGAAGCAGCAGGTTAAATACAGCATGAGATACCAGTGAGAATGGACGCATCTGATCCAGTGTTTTCTGATGTCTTCCTGGTATTCCATGCTGGAGAACTGCAGTTAGACTTTGACATCTAGTTAATAATTTATGTTGCCTGTATTCTTAAAATTAAAACCCTTCAATTTTTTCGATGCAGCTGGAAAAGAGAAAAACAAAGACCTGCCGGTGCATTTTTCGTAAGAACTTTCTGGTCAAGAGTATAGAGCTCACTGAAACTACGAAAGAGGAGTTGGAGGGGAGGTGACAGGAGAGCCCAATTACTCCAATAAGTCACAGTCTGTACAATTAAAGGGATATATTTGTAGTGTCTGCCAGAACCTGTGAGATCTCAATGGACTAAATTTGAAGAGGAGCCAAACAGTTATTTAGATTAGCTTAATATGTAAACTTTAATATTTAGCATGGGTACTACAGTTTAGTTTTTAAACTATGCTATAATGCGTTTTCAGCGGTTTGTTGCTGGTCTTCAGCCACCTGCAGGAGGGTGGAAAAAATGATAACCTGACAGTTAATGNCACAACCTTCTGGATGCCTGTAAGTTAAGTTCCCTGTAGAGCGTTTTTGTAATCATTGTTTAGCGCAGAACTGCAGGGGAACTCAGTACAGAAGATGTTAGCGTGGAAAAAGCTGATACTGCCAGATCTATGGGGACCCATATGGATGCTGCTATTGGCAGTCTGTGTGTCTATAGACCACTGATGCTTTTAAATATATATAAATATATATATATGGGGGTTTTTTTGTTGTTTTTTGCAATAGGGTTGTTATTGAAAATCTCCAAATGTAGCAGAGCTATTGTACCAGATTTGCATACCTGTTACACTGCTAGTCCCAGAGAGCACCACTTGTACCGTCACTAAGCCAAGAAGCACATCATGCTTCGCATTTCCCAGAATTTCCATTTGTAGAGTACTGTGTATTTAAAAGTAATATTTTTTTNGAAGGACATCTCTGTTGTTGGAGGTCAAAGTCTGAGTGCTTATAAGGAGAAATGTTTTTCGCTATTAAGCCAGCCAAGCGCTGGGACAGGTTGCCTAGAGAAGCTGTCAGTCTCTGTCCTTGGAAGTTTTCAAGACCCAACTGGATTAAGACTAGTTAAGATTAGTTAGATTGCAGATGTGGTAATGTCAGAGGTCAAAAGCATTATAACTTTCTGAGATTTTTTTCCTTTTTCATTTGTATAAGGCAATAAAGGTCCTGTTCCTGACTCCATATTAATCTCCCAACCCAGTGGAGTTATCATTGAGGCTTTCCATATACACAGTGGTTAGCAACTCCAGACTGCAGAAAATATGAGAAATTTCAAGAGTGTCAAGTTATTGTGCTGTTCCTTTGTACCAAGGTGGCTAGTCTGCATCGGGAAGCAGCAGGTTAAATACAGCATGAGATACCAGTGAGAATGGACGCATCTGATCCAGTGTTTTCTGATGTCTTCCTGGTATTCCATGCTGGAGAACTGCAGTTAGACTTTGACATCTAGTTAATAATTTATGTTGCCTGTATTCTTAAAATTAAAACCCTTCAATTTTTTCGATGCAGCTGGAAAAGAGAAAAACAAAGACCTGCCGGTGCATTTTTCGTAAGAACTTTCTGGTCAAGAGTATAGAGCTCACTGAAACTACGAAAGAGGAGTTGGAGGGGAGGTGACAGGAGAGCCCAATTACTCCAATAAGTCACAGTCTGTACAATTAAAGGGATATATTTGTAGTGTCTGCCAGAACCTGTGAGATCTCAATGGACTAAATTTGAAGAGGAGCCAAACAGTTATTTAGATTAGCTTAATATGTAAACTTTAATATTTAGCATGGGTACTACAGTTTAGTTTTTAAACTATGCTATAATGCGTTTTCAGCGGTTTGTTGCTGGTCTTCAGCCACCTGCAGGAGGGTGGAAAAAATGATAACCTGACAGTTAATGTGATTTTTTTATTTTTATTTTTTTCATTTGCAGACTTAAAATTGCCCAGCAATTTCAGCTCGCTGTTCCAATATACTTACTACAACTATTAATAGTGGACATTTCTCTTTCCCACCTACCCGTCTCTTCTTTTAGAGAGGCGGCTTGTTTAATAGTGCAGCATTTTTGACTTACCTCCTCGTAATTCTTGTTTAGTTACTGGGCCACACGTGTTGGTATTGTACCTAATTGATTTTATTTTGAAAGTGAAACCTTTGCAGCCATCAAGAAATAGGCTAGTCCACAAAATTCTGATTGATCACCTCCATGAGGTTTGTGGCTTTTAAACTGGTAAGTAGGGCTTTTACCAGCAGCACAACCTCAAAGACACCAGTTTTATTAAAACCTCTGGATCAGGCTCCCAATTACCTTGAGTTCCAGTTTCAATTAGACTAAACTTGGAAGAAATTGTTGGCCTGCTGCAAAGGCCTTTGAAACAACAGAAAATGAGAAATTGCTGATTTTCCAGCAGGCATCTAAACAAATTGTACTTTGTTTCGAGTGGTTGGGGATGAGCTGGGTTGAAGCCAGGCTGGGCTCACTCTGCGGCTAATACTGCTCAGTGGCAGGAAAATTCAAAATATCCCACAACCTTCTGGATGCCTGTAAGTTAAGTTCCCTGTAGAGCGTTTTTGTAATCATTGTTTAGCGCAGAACTGCAGGGGAACTCAGTACAGAAGATGTTAGCGTGGAAAAAGCTGATACTGCCAGATCTATGGGGACCCATATGGATGCTGCTATTGGCAGTCTGTGTGTCTATAGACCACTGATGCTTTTAAATATATATAAATATATATATATGGGGGTTTTTTTGTTGTTTTTTGCAATAGGGTTGTTATTGAAAATCTCCAAATGTAGCAGAGCTATTGTACCAGATTTGCATACCTGTTACACTGCTAGTCCCAGAGAGCACCACTTGTACCGTCACTAAGCCAAGAAGCACATCATGCTTCGCATTTCCCAGAATTTCCATTTGTAGAGTACTGTGTATTTAAAAGTAATATTTTTTTTCCCTACTGTTTACCATAAGATAGCGTCTGAAATTACCTGGCTCTATGCTGTACTTAAACCAGAAGACATCTGTAGTAACTGTTTGATAACGATCATAAAACTTTGACTGCAAAGCTGCTTAGAATAGGAAGAATAAAACTGAATTTTTAAAGAGGAGAGGTGAAGGGAGGAAAGGAGTGGAAAACATGTACAATGAAAGATTAATTAATATACAAATTTATTAAAATATAAACATGCAGTTCTGTTATACACTGAGACACCATGGGAAATGTTGGAGTATTTTGCTGAAAATGGCTGGTAACATCGTGGGCCCTAATTCTGCAGTCACATTAGGAGAACGCTCCTTCCCTTTGAAGGCATCAGGACTTCACATTGGTGCAATGTTTGTCTTTACAGATCATTTTGCCAGTAGTCGAGTGTCAGGAGTGTATAACAGCATCAATTTTGAGCAGAGCTGTCCATTAATCAATAATAAAATCTGCTTTAAAAAAAATCCCTGGCCAGAGTGTAGCTGTTTCCCATGTATGTTAGTAATTTATTGTTAAATAACGTTTTGGTATTTTAACAAAAAAAAAAAAATCCCAAGTCATTGAAATTAAGAAAACCAGAAGGTTTTTTATAAAGTCCATGACAGCTTTCAACTAGGATAACTGTAGTATGTAATTTGATTTATTAATTTTGTAGCTTCCTTATGTTTTCACTGTCTTTCTTTGCAGATCTAGAGTGTGTGTTTGGGCAGAGGAGGGAAAGACTCAGATATCTCTCTGATTTTTTTTTTTTTAGTCAGAGTTGGAAGTAATTTGATCTGAACATGCTTGATCACTTAATACCCAAAGCATTATGGAATTATCCCTTTTTCATAGTGATACATAATAATTTCTCCCTCATACAGTTGAAATGCGAAGGGACTTTCTTTGCCACCTGTAAACAGGAAAACTGAGTCTGTAACAATACAGTATTCGGACAGGTCTTGTGAGTCCTGTTCTTATATGAATAAGAAAAAAAACCATTGTGTATTTATGTGTAACACAGCGCATGCCCTTCTTTGGTTCTCCAATCAGTACGTCTTTGCGTGGTAGTCTGTACAAACCAGCAAAACAGTGATGCAGTCATACACATACGTGACTTTTTGCTTCCGCCAACCCAATTCATGATTTTTTCAGCAAAAAATAACGTGTAGTAACGTTTTCACTTGATGACTGTGGTGTAGCCTTCCTGAAGGCCAGCGCTCTACTGCTCCTCACGCGTCTCTGCCCACCGCACAGCTGCAGGAGGGAAGTATTCTGGAGGTCTTCAAGATGACTAACTACTGCTGGTTGCTCCAGTGGACTTTAAAGACAGAGGTAGTGCTCAAATGCCCTATTCCCGTATGTTTTTGGAGCCAACTGCTTTTCCGAGTGCCTTTAATAGTCTCAGAGGAAAATCCTGCTGGTGAACCGAAGGCAGGCAGCGCTTAACTGATTTTTAAATATAAAGTACTACTGCTATAATAAAAAAAAAAGAAAACCAGAATGTCTTGTAGATTCTCAGCCGTTTTTTATTTTAAGTGAGGAGTCCGCAGATTGTGGAGAAAAACAGGATACTGGAGAGAAAACAGACTTGAAGTGAATGAAACCTTTTCAAGTTGGAAACAAGCACCCAGGAGCTGCTGAGTTTAGTCTGCACATTACAGCCACACCTCGCTAATCCTCTCACGTTATTACGACCCAGTAGAAAACGGGCTTTTTTCTTCCTCCTCTTTGACAAAGGTTTAACAGCAGGATGTTGTACCAAGGGCTCGTGTTCCAGTTGACTTTATTGACTTGATGGAGTGTTCTATATTACGTTTACTGTAGAATTATGTTACAGCAGAAATGTTGTGAAACAAATTACAGTGGTCAAAATAAACGAACGAATAAATGAACCACATTAACTAGCATGCGGCAGTTGTTTTCTACTGCTCTAGTCATGCAAAACAACTGTAAATACAGTGTGAACAGCCACAAAGACAATTATTCTCCTACTTGTTCATGCAGATTAGGATGATCTTACTCCATAGCTAACTGATTTAAACAACAATTCTGAGAACGACTGATGAGGTTCATTTTATGCCAGTGAAAATCTATAACTTCTGTTCTTTGATTAAATTTCTATATATCAAGATATTCATCACTCCTTTTAAGAGTTGCTGTTTGTATAACTCATAATAGAATTGATCTCTATGTATTAGTGAAATGGGAGAAAAACCTGAGTTGGTTTTAGGTGGTTGTTCTTGTAGCATATAAAAACCTGTGTATTGGCTTACAGCAAGTTTTCCAAGATGCTCATTTAATATATTTTTTAAAAGATAGTGGCAAGAGAAATTGCCTACTACCACATAAGCAAAGTGAGATAGAAATGTTGTATCTTTCAATACCAACGTGAATTTTGATTCATTTTAGAATCAGTAATAGACAGTTTTCACTGAATTGCTCCAGAACAGCTTATCGCTAACTCTGTGTGTTTCAGTTTGTAGTTGCAAGCAATCAGTTCTTTGAAAACTTGTTTGTTCTTAAATTTTATCGGGCATCCTATTGGTGGGAGGGAATTGCAGCAGTGCACTAATACCAGTACTGCAATATTATTTGGCTCCTTTTCACGCTGAATGGCACCGTACTTCATTAGCCGGATTGTTGATTTTTGTGGGGCTATTCTTCAAGAAAGTTTGTAGGTAACTTGGTAAGGACGCACTCTGGCCCAGTGGGGTTTAGGATGTTTTTTGCTGTGTTGCTTTTGACTGTTTTCTCTTGGTGCATCTTATCAGCAGATGGCCTCCTCTTCTTGTATGTGGTCAGGTACTATTTTTATGCAGGTGATTTGCAAATCTGTATGTCAGCCCACGGTTTGTTTGCCTCTGTTCAAGCATGCATTTCATCTAGCATCTTCAGCATTTCTGGCTTGACAGCTTGCTGATAACAAAGGTAAAGCAGAGCGCTCTATCTCCCCCTACAAAACTCTCTTGTGTCCCTCGCTTTTTATCCCACCCTCATCATATTACCATCCGCAGTCAGTTGATGTGTGCTATCTGGACACATTCAGTTATGAATTCTTCTGCTTTAATGTCACCATTATCTCTGCCATCGTGTTGAATGTGCGTCCCTGGTGTCATTTTTTTCCCTCTTCAACCTTCTGTTTAGATTCTTTCTAGCTCTTACAATCTTCAGCTGTGGACAAAAAGGCATCCTGTATTTTCAAAAGTTACGCTTTCATTATCTTAATTGCCTTCCTTACCGTCAGCCTTTTTAGTCTACTCCGTTCTGGCCATTCCTGCTGGGATCGTCTTTATCTGAGACAGTTCAGCTCCCTGGAATAGAGTTTATGCATTTGTTCCAAGTTATCAGTGAATGGTTTCATGCTCTTTTCATCTATAAAGCTATTGAGACGTCTCTTGCGTAGCCTTAATTTCCTCTAATTTTGTAGCATGTTTTCCTAACTATTCCATTCTCAGTATTTCTTTCTTTGTGGTTTCATGCTTTCTCGAATACCCCTGCTCTCTCCCTTCAAATTTAACTTCTTAATCTGTGTCTTTGAGACTTTTTCACATATCCTTGCATAAATATCTCTCTTTGCTTGCCATCTGTGCAGTATTTGTCTAATCTTTTTAATAAGATAAGGCCAAGAACTTAGTTTTTACTCTGTTCTCTTTTATTGAGAGTTTTTATGCTGTTAAGACGCTGCAGATATTTAAACCCTTATCAGTAATACTTCATAGGTTTTCTTTTCTCCACAAATACACTTTAATGGGTTTTAGGCATAACTGTTAAGATGAAAATTACAATATATTGTATGCAAAATAGTCTTGCTGAAATTAAATTACATGGAGATCTGTGGACGGGAAGCAATAGCAAACCTCATGTGCCCCTTCAGTTGACAGACAGCGGCCGCTCCTCTGGCAAACTGGCGAGATCATTTAAGAAGAACAAAGCCCAGTTAATTCTGATTTTTAAAAGTGAACTTCCTGTTCTTTGGAGGCTGCATTGGTGGCACGTTTTCGTTTGCACAGAGAAGGCACTATGGTGAATATGTGGAAGATGTATTTCATTTTTATCTGCGAGAGTAGAATGGTGGTATCATTTTTCAGCCTAACAGCTTTTCTTTAAAGCGGTAACAGTCAGCTTGGTATATTTTTCACCAATCCATTGCAGCTGCATAGCTCCTTCACATTTGTTTTAAATAACAAGATCTCATTAATAAAATTAATGTTGATCATCTTACTTTCTTTGTCTAACATAATCTGCACGTCATAGTAAGTGATCTGAGTCTTTAATGATGAACTTTTGCTGAAGGTTCACCATTTTTGCTTAATTATCTCCACAACCTACTGACGGAAAGATGTATGTTTTTGTGTTATAATAGACCTCAGGGTTTTCCAGCAGGGTGTTTAATTCAGATGGTGCCTTTTCTATTTGTAAGGAGAAAGGAGAGCTCAGAAATTGGCCAAGTGTGGCATTATAGTTATATTTTCAAAAACCGAACAAACCCCCAAAAGATTGGCATTGTAATATAGCTTACACTCATTTTTCACAGGTCAAATGAGAATAAGTAAATATGCATTAACGATAATGCCTGGTCTAGCAGCACAGCTATTTTAAATTCAGAAGAAGAGAGGCAAAGCAGATACTCACATCTAAGTGTTAGGGTAAGAACATTTCCAGGTGGAAAGTGGAAATTAATGGAGCTGTGACAATTCACGGCAGCTCGTATATTTGTGTTTCTAGTTTGTTTTCCTGCATCACTCAGTGAGAAGAACTAAGGTTGTATTCTGTTTCTCTTCTTCAGCTTGATAGCACTTCTACTTAAATTTTGTGAACGTGATTTCATAGAATCTATTACTATTAGCCCGAAAATAGCTTTTTATTTTATTTTCTGGCCTTGTTACATTTTAGGCCTAGTTCTCCTCCTCTTGTATGTGTAAGTACTATTGTTTGCTTCTTTAGGAAGTGAAATAAAAAATAAATGTAATAATTCCTGAATGAATTGAAGCCATGAAAATGTGTATGATGAGGAACTACTGTGGAGATCCTCATTATTCCGTAAGTGTATCTGGGAATATGAACTGGATGGCTTGCCTGGTCGCTGGTATACCAGGCTATGACACAGTATCCCATAAAGATGTGATATATCCAAGAGACTTGCAGCATTGATTGAACTGAGAGACAAGAGTGGAGAAACAGGCTGCTGAGAATATTAGAAATGATGATTTCTGTAATTTTTCATATTAAAAAGCGCTTGCCATTTAGCAATTGTGGGGAAACTGTTACTGGTTAGAGACTACTGGCTGGAGGTGGTAAATCGATTAACCTTTTTTTTCCCAGTAAGTAAACCCAAGAGTGTGAATTTATACAGGTTTTCACTCTTAGGCTTGCACTTACCAGTGACCCCATGGTGAAGTTCTTTTTCCTGACAATAGAAATCCTTTTTATCAGTTAATTAGCTACTAGCAGCAAACAACCTGTAGTATTAAACCTGAGTTTCCTTGTAGAAGTTAACAAAGCAGCTGTTGTCTCTTTTTTTTTAATATATAAATGAATGAAGAAACTTAATGTGTTTATGATAAAAAAATCCCTTGTCTATTTCCTTTTATTAGGTTTGTACTTGCTCTGTTACTAACAGAACAGAGAAAAATGAGATTACACAGGGAGAAGAATCTATTATCTTGGATATTATATTTACTTTTTTAAAAACAGAACAGCGTTAAACATTTGGGTAAGAACTTGGCTAATTAAAGATGGCCTTAGAAATGGACACAAGTAACAAGCTATAAAGAATTAACTAGGTTTCCTTAGAATTACTAAGGTCCTTTCATTACCAAGGTGAAGTTTGAAAAGACAGGGTGAGATGCAGCAAGCTTGTATGCATCCTATTCACGACCTCTTTGTTTTCCTTTTCTACTGAGGCAAATAAGACTGTCAGATTGATGTAAAACTTCTTGCTAGTTAAATTACAGCATGTAGATGTACATCAGTATAAAGTGTTGAAAATGAAAAATAACCTGTTGTGGAGAACGTGAAATTTGTTTTATTTTTACAACCGGTTTCCTTGCAAACTTTGTTAGTTTTCTTCGCTGTTTGGGGAAAAAGAAGTACGTACTGTGTGAAAAATCAGAGGTTTTAAAATAAAGGAGCAGGGAACATTTTTACCTTTCCCATTACAATATCTAAGAGTATAGAAATCACTTTCAGAAAAAAAATGTATTGCTGTAAAGATGAGGCCTAGTTTCTTGGGTTGGGTTGTTTTGAAGGAAGCCTGGAATGCAGGCTTCCACGAATTCTGAAAAATGAGAACAAATTTTGTTATATAAAACCACAAAATATTTCCTGTTCTTGCAATTCCTTACTTGTGTGAGTAAGGGCTAGTTAAGTAAACTATAATATAGCCCCTTTTACATCAAAATGAAGCAATTTTATTGTAAGATTTACTTGAATCTTTTTTTATACTGTCAACTTTGTGAATAATTATTAAATGAGCTATAGGCTAAAATACCAGCTATGTCTTTTAAGAATCAGCATTCATTTAATGAATGTTCTCATGCAAATGAGTTGTAAAACCTATATCCCTCACAATGATCAAGTCGGAATGCATAAGTCTCAACTATTTTAGGTGGAAAAATGGAAAGCATACATGTGGCTTGGATGGATCTTAAATTTATTAATATTTAGAACTAAAGAGTCTGTTTTCTCTCCTTATTTTTTCCTCAGGAAAATTCCATCTGAAACCATGCATTTTAGTCTGAATGAATAATTTCAGAGCTTCTGTTTGGGTGAAAAATAGTTTTTGGAGGCAGATACCCAAAATATTTGCTGGTGGGAATTATGCATGCAGTGTTAAACAGAGACTTCGGAGACTGCTTTTAAAATTATGCTTTCTTTACAAATTAGAAAATGAGATTAATGTCACCTCTTTGTGTTTATCCCTTAGGGTGCACTGGCATAACTCTGCTTTTACTTCTACGAAACTGTCTACTGCGAGACACCTCATGAAGTTGTGAGTGTGGCAACCGTGGCTGTATGTTACGTCGTTAAAATGACTGGGCTTCTCTTTGCTTCTTGATGCTGCTATAAGCGAGTCAAAATCTTTGGGCCGTGTTGCGGAAAGCACAGGTGAATAGTCATAAAAGGACATTNTTAATGTCACCTCTTTGTGTTTATCCCTTAGGGTGCACTGGCATAACTCTGCTTTTACTTCTACGAAACTGTCTACTGCGAGACACCTCATGAAGTTGTGAGTGTGGCAACCGTGGCTGTATGTTACGTCGTTAAAATGACTGGGCTTCTCTTTGCTTCTTGATGCTGCTATAAGCGAGTCAAAATCTTTGGGCCGTGTTGCGGAAAGCACAGGTGAATAATCATAAAAGGACATTCTGGTCTTCATCTATCGGTGGTTGTAGTTTTCAAGAGCTTCTGAGTTCTTTTGTGTGTTGAGTGGCCATTTGATTTGAGGTATCTTCATTCTCTCGAACTTTTTTTGGTGGTGTTTCTTCTTTGATCTGATCAGGTTTCAGTTGTTACAAATGTACTATTCCTGAGTTTCCAGGGAGTGAAAAACACATTTTCTGTTTATGAAGCTGTGTTGGATAAACCGCACAAACCAATCCTGTGTCTTAGTGCGTAGCTGGTGGTCCCGCTCCCTGAGGACACAGGCATATGTCGTTAGTATGTAATGTGCTCATGGCCAATGGATATTTTTTATTTTAATAGTCTGAGATGATCTCTCCAGGCACCAGATTGCTGTGGGATCAAAGAACCTGAAGTTGCTAGTGTCATTAACTCAGATGACACAGCTTCTTGAGGTCTGGCTGCATGCACGTGTGAGAAATAGTGGATTGGGAAATTATTATGAAAAGTTAATACTTTGAAACCCAAAGGGCAGTAATAGAGTATTATGAACAACATTAATCCATGAAACTTCCTTGATCTCACAATACAGCGTTTACTTTCTCAAATGTTATGCAATATAATTTTTAAATTTGAGACTTCTAACATCAAAAATTAGTTACAGTAATGGAGATTACAGAATTTAAAACTATGAATTTTAATCCTCCTTTGTTATAAAGACTCCTTAAAACTTTCCATCCACATGGCAGTTCCTGTAGCATTTGTGTCTTAATTGCTTTCCCGTGTGATTTCGTATATAAAGGCTCCTCAGTACTAGGCTGTTGGTTCCCTTGGCTTCACTGACCACAAGGAGAAATAACTTCTCTAACAGATGGAGTGGCACATGACTTATGCTCCTCTGTTAGCCTGTAAGGCTAAAATTACAGCACCTTATGAGCTTCAACTTGAATGCGCGTATATGAAATAAACTGCAACAGCAGTGGTAAAAAAAAGTGGTTTATTCTCTACAGAAACAGAGAGATCAAAAAGATTGCATTCAGTAGAGGAGGAAAAAAAATGTATTACAGGAAAACTTCCATAGGCAACATGTTTTTCTTACTTTTTTTTTTTTTTTTACAAAAAGGGCTCATTGTATTTTATGAGCACAGATGGCTATAAAAGTGTGCCACCCGATAATAGGATACCGCTGGGAAGGAGGAATCCTTGTCCAGTTGACAGCATAATTGAAGGTCCTTCAGTGAAATAAGGTATCTTTGAAGTCGCTACCTTGATAACTTCTCACTTAGCACATCAAAGTAAGGAAAGGATGCCTTTATTTCTTGTAAATGCAAATTACGGCTCTTGATTGTCTGAAGCTCTGCTTCAGAACCTTGCAGATGTCCCAGCTGATTTTGATGGTGAATGTTTTGTCATTGGTAATACAGGAATACAGTTTTTAATGGAAGTGTTGTACTTTGGTGATCTTACTGCAGCAAATTGCATATGGAAATTGATTTCTCACTGGATCTTCCTTTTATGGCATTTATGTATTCACCTTGAAAAGTACTAAACAAAAACTTAAGTGTTTTTCTACTTTATCATAATACCAAGATCACAGAGTGAATGTTGCAGACAGTTTAATATTCAAAACGTCTGGTTTTCTGTTGCTTTTCTGTAAGATGGTATCAAATTTTCCCAGTGACAGGTAAAATAGTTGTACAATAAATTGCAGTATCTTAGTTAAATGATATTTATAGACTCTCTTGGCATTTTAGTTAGTTTTACTGATCTCTGTGTTGCATCAGGTACCTGCTGATCTTGTTTCCTTGCTGCGACCTGTTTTTAGTACTATGACTGTTGGCATGGAAATCTGATGCTTAGCATAGCTTGGTGAAAGGCGAAGAATAGTATGGGTTTTCTTACTTTTATTTATTGCAATGACTAGCTTACAGCAGCATACATGTATGCAATATTCCTCTTAAGACAACGTTACAAACCTCATCATCAATTTTTCTGAGAATTTGAGGGAAGGTTTGACTTCTTGGAAAGCAGCGTTATCCATCTCCAAATGATGGGTGGCTTGAAAGGGGTGAGTAAAGCAAGCAAGCTGGAATGGTGCCCAAATGTTGTAAAGGATGGCCTCGTTTGTTAGCCCAGTAGTCCATTCCAGAGTGCAGATGGTTGCAGTGGCTGCAGTGTAAGCCTTTTCTTTGTCGGAAATGGATGAGCCTCCAGAATTATACTCTGCTATAAAGTGGCATGTACAATATATCCCAATGAATCTTTGCGTCCAAAGAAATGGAGGAATTAGAGGAACCTTCGATCCTTTTCCTTTAGAATCCTCTTGTCTTGGGAGGGGGCATGATAACTGGAAGCGGTTCTCTCAACACTGCAGATGTCAATGCCTGTGTTGAAGATGTGGCTTGTTACAGAGAGGTGTTGTCTGTACAATGCACATTCTGGGGAGAGGTAGAGAGAGAAGGAGCATACGTTTCCTAACACTGCAGAAAGCAGAAGCACTAAAGAAACTGGGAAAAGCAAACAAACAAAACCTCCAATGTGTAAGAACAGTCAGGAGATAATTAGTCTTATTGCCTGGATAGCAAAGGATCATCAATTTATGACTCTCCAGGTGCAACAAAGGATGTCTCCTGTCCCCACCCATGGTGGAAGAATGCCGACATGACGGCCCGTCAGCTGAGCAGAAAGCTCTCTTAGCCAAGGAGGTTTTCAATGAACCACACAATATTTACACGGGTAGTAAGATCACTTGGCTTTCAAGTGGCAGTAGGAAATATCAAAACCTATCCCGCTTTTCTGCAGAGCTCTGTAGTCAACGACGCAATCACAGTTATTGTCTATATGTCTTCATGCAGTACAACAGTGCTGCAGTGTACACCTCTGAGCTCCGCCACCGCATTAATACATTGCACTCGTATCCTGGGGCCCACACAGCATCACATGGCTCAAGTTCCTTATCTGAGAGTGATCAGTCTTATTCTGAAGGGGTAATTTAATTGTTTAATTACCCACAGCTGCATGCTAAAATGATTCTACTCGTTTGTCTCTCTTCTTGGAAAGCTTGGCTGAACTTGTGTAGTTCTGGGCATGATCTGCTGTGAAGTGCACGAACGCAGATGTCGCAGTTGATTTCTGGGCTTCTTCCATCTCCTTGCCAGCGTTGACAGATCTGGCTTTCAAAGAAGAGTTGAATTTATTTGCTAAATATCTAAAATGTTAAAGGAAAGAATTGAAGATCTTAAAAATAGAACTTTGCCCCTGTATTTTTCTTGACTAGTGAGGGAATGCTCTGCTTTGAATTTAAATGTTATGATGAGCAACTGGCACCAACCCTTACACTGGTGCCAACAGACAACAAATACACACAACGCTAACAAAGATGAATTGCAGCCTGAATGTAAGATCTAGATTTTCCCTCCCCGTATTTCAGGACATATTTCTGACCTATCTGCTTTGCTTGGTGAAGACGACCACTGATCTAGTGTCTTACAAAAATTCATTATCTTTCGTTTGAGCTCAGTTTTCATACTGCTTCATCCAGATACTGTGATGGAAATTCAGCTAACTGGCGGAATTTATTTCTTTTATGCTAAGAACATGAACTGATAATAGCCTGGAACCTCTGCAGCAAGTAGTAAAGTGTGTATGAAATTAGAAAATAAAATCTGTGCTCAGGCCACAGAATGATGGCTTCAGTCTCTTAGGTTTTGTGGTGTTTATTGCACTATTCATTTTGGATCCTGAAATGGAAAGTCCAAAAACCAGCGAGGTGAGAAATCCAGAACTTTTAATATCCCAGGTTTAGATTTTTGTCTTGTTATCCTAAATACGCTTCTAGCTCTCTTTTTTGAGTTTTCAGGAAGGCATGCTTAATGAATCTTTTAATCAGTCAAAATAGTGGCAAAATAAATTGTTTTAATGCTATAATTTAGTATTCCATATCGTTACTGTAGAGCTAGGGGTCACAGGAAGAATATACAGCAGCAGTAGTAGTCAATAAAAAGCATTCACCAACTCCCATCATCAGTCAATGCTTCAGCGCTGGCTTAGGCAGGTAGAACAAGTTACCGAAGTGATCAGTGACATTTTCCAGGGAACATTTATGATGAATATATGTGAACTCTCACTTTTATGTAGTGGTGTAACCCAGTGTTCAGAGACACTTAAAGATGCAAACTAATTCCTTGCCTGGCTTGATGCATTTTTATCATCTTTCTGGATGTGCAGTTATTCAGCCAAGAATTTGCAACTCAAACTCTTTAAAATGATGCAGGAGGGAACGGCTTGGGGCAGGGGAGCTAGAGAAAACCCTGATCTGAGTGAGGGGTAAACTAACATCACAACCTGGAGATGCATCTGTCGAGATTGAAATTCTGTCCTGGGGTAAATAACGCCACACATCAGTACAGTCTGGAAGCCAGCTTAGTCGCAGCCCCAACGGAAAAGACACAGATGAATATGAGCCAGACACGTGTGGTCATCGCAGGGAAGGAATACAGCGTGCTGGGCTATACTGGGAGGAGCGTGGCCAGCCGATACAAGGGGAGCAGTTGTCCTCCCTTCACTTTGTCCTGGTGAGGCCAGACTTGAAAAACTATATCCAGTTTTGGGCCTCTCGTGTACAAATGGGTTTTGAGAAACCAGAGAGTGTCTAGCGAGTGGCTACCAAAATGAGTAGGGTCATAGGGCACACAACCTAGAGAGAGAGGTTGAGGCACCTGGTCTTATTTAGTTGTCAACAAAAAGGAGACTGAAGGGGAACTTCAGCTGACCTACAGCCACCCTTAAGGGGGTTACAAAGATGATGGAGCCAAACTCTTTCTGATGGTGACAGATGATAAAATGGGCCGGTGGCACAAGACGTAGCTTAGGAGGCGCAGACTGGACATTAGAAGGCACTGTGTCACCAGGATGGTAGTGCAGCCCACAAACAGGTACGGAGAGGTGATGGGAAACCAATTCTTGGGGATTTTCAAGAGCTGGCTAGAGAAAGCCATTTGATCCAGAGTTGGTGATAGTCCTGCCTCAATCAGGAGCCTGGACTAGGGACCTCTGTTCCTGCCCTTCTGTGATTCCAAGAAAAAAACCTGAAGCAATCTATTTTATTACTTAGCAACTGATTAAATTTAAAAAAGCATATATAGAAGGAAAACCTTAGTAAGAATCAGCAGAAAAACGAGGAAAAGAGCATGTTTCTTCAGTGTATATAGCTCACAAAGAAAGCTTTGCAAATTGCTAATAGCTGTTTCAGCATACAACTCCTTCATTTGCATTTGTACTTCAATTAATTCTGTAATTTAATTTTTGCAGTTCTGAATATTTCAGTGTATCTCTGGGAAGGGAAAAATCTTTTTTAAGGGACACGGCTATCTGGGCTTCCTGTAAGTTTCTGCAAATACAACTGCTATTAGTAGTTCTACTTTCATTATTACTTCTCTGTCTGTGTGTTTGAAGTAGCACCATCGTCGTTCTCACTTCTCAGTGTTTGCATCGTCTGATTTGTGATGTAGTAGTCAAAGCCAAGAGTGTCAGCAGCATGCAGCAGATGTTTTCTGGTGTAATTTCTTGAGCTTTCCCACAAGTTACTCAGCAACTTTTGAGTATTCTTGGGGAAGGAAAAGAAGCATTGAAGATACTTTAGTTTTATTATCGCTTTCATTCTAGGGTTGAAAGATAATTAGTTGCTAGATAAGAATCAGTGATGGTAAATAGTTTTTTCACACATGTGCAATGTTTGTAAACCACCCCGGAGTCTGTGCTGTCGCGCTGTATGCATGGAACTTGTACCTCCTCGGGAGGTTTGGTCTTTCTTTGACAGCCTGATTATCCTGAGGCATTAGAGAAATAAGTGAAAGGTGAAGCTTACTCGTTATTGGTAACTTGTTGGTTGACAAGCAAGTAGCTGCTGCGTTGGAACAACCTAAACTCAGGTTCAACTTGGTAGAGCACTTTAGCTATAAGTTTGTTAAGAAAACATCACCAGCTCATTGTTTTTTATTATGCAAATCAGTAGGGTGCAGGTTTTTGCACCATAACACACTATAAATACAAACTCGTGCTAGATGTATAGCACACGAGCTCTATGCACTTGTGCTATATGTGCTATACGTCCTTAGTTGCTTTTTCTGTTATCTCCTGTACTTATCTGCCTGTGTTCCACCTCTGAGGGAAGGCAGAACCAAGTGTCCCCTCGTGCTGCAAACCACTGCTGCTGTGCTGCGTCCTTCCAGCAGCCCCGGCCGCGCTCATTAGCTCGGCTGTGATTTGTTCCAGGGGAGAGGCTCTCCTGGTGCCAGAGGCCTTCTGTCGTGGGGTTGAACTGGATCAACTGCTGTTTAATTAGTAAATTCCGTTTTATGTCATTCTGTCTTGTTGCCTGGATTACACACCTAGTCCTTCGCCCAGTTCAGCCTCCTCAATCACAGACATCTTAAGAAAAAAAAAAAAAAAATTTTATCCGTGGTATTTGTTAACTTCTCTGCTGCCTGATAAATGACTGCCCCTTGGTGGCTTAAGTGCCGCTTTAAACAGTGAAGGTCTCAAATGCAAACGGGTTCTGTGTTGCTCTGTCCTTTCCACTTGCTTTTTACCACTCTGGAGCTTGTTTACTCTTAGAGAATTACGTGACATGGTGAGACATGCCATTTTTTTTTAATTTTAAAAAGATAAGCTATAGTGCAGATGAGGATACTCTTTAAATGCAGCAAGACAAAGCCAGTGGTTTTCAGTGGCTGTGTCTATATTAGTAACTTGTGGGACACTTTTTTTTCCTCATCGGCAATAAGACAAATAACAGGACAACTCCATGGGTGTTTTCCCTTCTGATACTCTCCTCTACTTGAGGGTTGTGTTTGGGCTAGCATCTCTCTTAACGCATATCAGTAATTTAATTTCAACTTTTTAAATGCCTTTAGTATAATCACAGTTTCCAGTGTTGTCAGAATTAAAATAAGTTTCAAAAGTCAAGGGAGAAAAGCTGTTTTTTCTCTAAAGCCCAAGATCCTAAAATGGGACTTTGAAACTAATGATTACATGTTGGTGTCAAATTGCCAACTGTGTTCATTGCTCCTCTGCGAGATTGCTGCAAGGACAGATGGGTATGGCTAACACAAAGATTAAAGGAGTTAAAGGGATCTTCTGTTCTAAGTTCTGGAAATGGATGTAGAAAATAACGGCCTTTAAAAGACGGAAACTCAAATGTTCATTTAAATTAACAAACCTTGGAGAAATACTACTGTCTTCCAAAAGTAACAAGAAGGGTTCTTTTAGCACTTAATCAAAAAGGGTTGTTGACCTGTAAAAGAAACCATGGCAGCTGCGACCATTTGGAGATTTTAAAAGGATATCAGTGAAGGTCAGCACAGAACAGGCGTCCTCTAGTCTTGTGAAAGAATTTTTTCACTTAGGTTTTCAGATTGCTTTTCGTATCATTAAGAATATATGTAGTTTACATTCGTATTGTACCCCTAAAAATGGCAGAATAAAACCAGCATTTTCTGAAACTTACTGAAAAAGCCAAAATGCTATACATAGTTAGGAAAGAAGAAGAAAAACAATCTGTGTAAAAGGTGTCTACATGCCCAAGTGTTCCTTGGCATGAATGCCAGGACCCAAAGGAGTCGATAGAAACTGAGAACCATTATGGGACTGGGATTTTAAGCATAATGTTTTTCTTTTCAAGTAAAGCAACGGGCAAAACAGAAGACTTAACTGGCTTGTGTCATGAAATCAAACGCTTTGGGTGTTAGTGTTATTGGAGCCTGTATGTCAGGAAAAGAGCCAAACTCTTTTGGGAGAGAGATGATTGTAATAATACACCTCTGTAAAAGGGAAAACATCACTGAGAAGCAGAATATGTTTTCTTAAAAACAAAAGAAAAAAAAAAGGAGAGAGAAAGGGGAAGAATTAAGCCTGGAATCACAGGGGAAGAGGTGTCACACAGGTGTGTGCTGGGTGTGCGTATGTAATTTTAGGATGAGCGCCACGTAAAGCGCGGCTCACCTGACTGACCGCATTAAAGACGACTGCAAAGGCTTTGATCAAAGCAAATTTTTTCCATTCTCTTCCAGAGTGTTTCTTTCAGTGTCAGGTTTTGAACAAAGTCCATTTGCTGCAATGTGTAGCAATCTGTATGCCTCGGAGCATCTGATGAAGCATTCCTTCAGCAGCATGAAAGCAGAAAAAACACCTTTCAAAGCTCTGGAGTGGCATTGGTGTTTTTATAATCCAATCAAGGAGATCCAGCTCTTGTTTGTATGGATGATAAGGACTTATTTCAAGAATACCGTTCCTCTGCCTGGAATAGTTTTGTTACTATCTCCAACAACCCATTCAAGAGAAAAATGATGATGGCATTACTATTACCATATTAGTACTATACTAGCAATAGTTGTAACTATTGCTTATAGTATATAAGCAAATTATTAGTTGATTTAGTGAGGACTGATTTTGGCAGGTCCTGCAGATATTGTTTATTCCCTTCATCTGTATGAGAAAGGAACAAAGCAGGTGTCTGTCATCTCCAAAAGCTTACCCTGATTTTTACGTGCGATTTTATACTCATTTGTAAACTGAGCTAGCAAGCGGGTGAGCTGGTGGCAGCTAAGTGACAGTCAAGTTATTGCCCTTTCCATCTCCTTCAATTTATACTCCTTTGTGGGAAGAGCAGTGCAGCAGAATTTGGTCTTGAGAATTAAAATTATATACATACAGGACCAGAGATATGAAATTGCAGACTGGGAGTATTAATTTATCTTGTGATCTGCACAAATTCAGTGATACTGGGGACAAAGATGGGGTTCTTGATGCAATAATTAAGATGTCAATGTTAGGATGGATTTCCAACACTATCTTTGCTTTTTAATGAGAAGGGCTGGTGAAGGTAAAGGTGAAAGTGGGTTAAATATTAATTTTAGTATATGTTGCAGTACAAACTGTATAAAGGTTTTATATCCAAAAATAAATTATTGTAATTATTATTATTTAAAACCTAAAGGAACAAAATTTAGTGGTGGGGGTTTTTTTCCTGTTCAAATACACAGCAAATTGTAGTTCTTCCTGAAAGTTTATTACAGTTTATCTAACTAAAATTTGTCTGCCATCATTACTAAGAAATCTAGAATGTTCTCTCAAGAACAACAACAAAAAAGGCTGATTCTCTCCCTGTGTACTTTAAGTGCAAGTGGAAAGTTGATTGCTACCTGTGAGACTTCTTTTGTTTGACGTTCTTTGGAAAGAGGGCATCTTGACTCTCCTAGGTAAGAGTGAGAGCTGAGTGAAATATTAATTCAGAATATTTCTGTACTGTCTCGCTATTTATTTATCTGTTTTCTGCAGGAGTCTGTGATTTGGTTCTTTGGGGGTATATAATATGTTTTTTTTATGCCAGAGAAGAATAACATTATTTTACAACTTCGGCTTTACCCGTTTTCTCAGACCACATTAGTCTTAATTTGCAGTTTTGTATTTACCTGCTTCCTCCAATCTGTTACTGTGCAAATGTTGGCTGGAATAAGGTTTTGAGGCGAGTAAATCATGTTCAGATTTGGAAGCACTCAGTTTCTGCAGAAAAATATCAGCAACTATCCATACAAAAAGGGCCTTGCTCTGGCTCAGCCTAAAGCTGGCAGCAGGGAAAGCTTTACAGTAGTATTTTTTTGTATAAAAAGGGCAAAACAGCATCCCAGGTATATGATGGGGACTTCTGGCCTTGGCCGTGTTATGGCAATCTAGATTTAAAAAAAAAACCCACCAAACCTCATGAAAATCTCTATTTTTAGTATTCAAAACTTAACGGTTATTCAGGCTAAGAACCTGTCTACAAGAGAGGTGTGTGTTTGTGCTGCTTTGCTCACAAACCTAGAGAAACTTCAGAACTGTTTTATGTGAATTTTTAATTGCGGTTGTCATGAAGCCCATCTTATATAAAATTGACCTATAGACTTTGTGTGATGAGTCTGTTGAAATTCTAACGCGTAGTCAGTAATGCTCTCATGTTACAGCAGGTGTTTCTTTTCTTTTTAATTACACGGCTTCCAGTGTTGTTAATATTATATTATTGACAAATGGCTAGTGTCAGCTATGGTAAAGTTAATCAGGCCACTGTTAAAAAATACCAATAAATTATGCAGATTTTAAAGGATTCCTTTTGCATTAATGATTTAGACATAAAAAAACTCTTGGAGAAAAAGGGAGATTGGATCTGGATTTTTTTTTTTTTTTAGCTAGGCACAATTGGCTTCTCGGTGATTCCATTCATCTAAATCCTGAATAAAAGAAATGCTGCGCGCTGTGTTATAGAGACCTAATAAGAACTCTGGAGTCAGGTTTATTAAGAGGAGGTTTATTACCTGTGTAAGCACAAAGCATGTTCAGATTGTTGCAGATTTAGGAACAGCCATGTTTACAGTGGTGGATACAGAGGCTTAGTACAAATATTAGCTGAAGTGTATTATTAAGTTAATAGTGTGACATTCATACTTACGTTTTGCTTGAAAGCTGGATGGGTTTTAAGGAAATCAAACAAGGAAGCTCTAAGCTTCTGCTACTGTTGGCCCTCTACTATTAGTTTCCTTAGTAATTATTTATGAGACAGTGTTTTCTTTAGGTAAATGTAATGTTTTCTTTTTAAAGCTGGTGATTAATACCAGGTTTGAAGTAGTGACAGCTGGGAGAGAATTTCAAAGTTGTGATTTTGCAAATCAAGCTGCTGAAGGTATTTCAGGATGGCTGCTTTGGAAATGTCGCCTCTCAGAACCAGTCACCTTTTAAAAATACGCATTTCGGAAAGTAAATATCGCTGAAAGCACTGAACAGATAACGAAGAAGGTAATTATTTTATAAGGAGGTGACGATAACTTTATAAAAAGCACAGATTTTTTTCATCTCTTCAGAGAAGAACATGAAAAAAAGTGGGGAACAAGCTCAGGCCTGTGAGAATCTGTGCATGAAGGAGTAGGAACTGATTGCTGCCTCTGAGTTAGAGTTGTTACCTCTTGCATGCGACTGAATAGCACGTACGTGTCTGCATTGTGACAACCTAGAAGCGGTAAATAGAAGGGCTTTTCTGGGCCCTCTAATATCAGTATCTGTTGACTGATGATATTGTTATTAGTAGCAAGACTGAGAAACTGCAACACTCTAATTAAATCCAGAGAGTTCAGGTGTAAAATTTAAAATGGATTCAGCAGTCTCCCGGTGAGAAGATTATACTCTTTGGTTATTCTGTGGTACGTAACATACCATAATTCTGTTGCCAAATGGTTATGTGTTAGGTTGAACTATTTTATGACAGTTTGGCTCTAAGCAAAACTGTAACTCTGCCTACGTTGTGGGAAGGAGATTACATTCCGAAGTCCTTTCTGAATCGGCACGCAACCTTATAAACGCTTGAGCCTCTAAGCCATATTCATCCCCGTCTACGGCTGTTGTTGCATCATGATGAATGTAATGTTGATTTATTTGGGTGTTTTTATTGCTAATTTCTACTATAGAAAGAATTTCTTCAAATATTTTTTTTTTCTTATTAGCTTATTAGTAGTCAGAATATGTAAAATCTTAATAAACCTCCGTCAAAGGTTTTGCTTTGAGATTATCTCTTCTGCCCTGTGGATATACAAGGAAGAATTGTTTGCTAAATTGTGTACTTGCAAAGTCAATTTGGAATAACAAGATTTCAACAACAAGTTTATGCTCTAAGGGAGGAGGTACAAACACTGTAAATTTTAATACACACATATATATATTTCAGGATAACGTTGCTGAGACCCAGACCTCACTGAACTTCCCTAGCAGCCAGCACGGAGCACACAGAGCTTAAAAATAAACCAAACAGAGATAGTTATGATTATGATTTTACAGGTGGAGAAACTGGAGCTCAGAGGACCTCAGAGGCTCCATGCTCCAGTGCTAGCTCTGCAACCCTTTGTTGAGTAACCTGATATCGCAGGGAAGGTGGGCAGCTCCTACTGTGAGTCCTGCTTTGTGCTTTGTAAGCAAACAGTTCCCATAGAATCATCCCAGGTTGGGAGGGACCTCTCAGATCATCGAGTCCAACCATTAACCCAACTCTGACAAAAACCATCACTAAACCGTATCTCTAAACACTATGTCTACCCAACTTTTAAAAAGCCTTTTCCAATGCTTAATAACCCTTTCAATGAAAAATTTTTCCCTGATATCTCTCTCTCCTTCCCCTTCTACTGCTCCTTCTTCTCAGCCTTTGCCACTTAGGAGCTCTGTGCGCACGACTGTGCTGCTATGAAGGGCATTGTGCCTTACAGTCCAGTCCCAAATCCCTTCCAGAAGAATGCTTATGGTGCAGAGATCTGACGGCTTTTCACCTGTGGTGTGGTTTCCCAAGCTGCGGGACTGTGGGAACCTCTCCTGCCAATCGTGGACCGCTCACCGATGAGGCATACAGACAGCAGAGCCCACGGCGGTCAGGCACATCCCGCGATGGCTCTATTTCAGCTGGATTTCTCCTTGCCTTGGCAGTTCCTCTAAAATGCCACATTTGGTCTTTCTAATTCTTGACGTACTCGGCAAAATAAGTGTGCGCTTATCAGGTTTCTGCATAGGTGCTCGCTGGAGGATGCTTGACTGAGAACAGCAGAGACCACAGAGAACAGGGCCGGACTCGCTTTTATATGACGGAACCCAAACCACAGCTATCGGCTTGTTTCATTATGGAGGAGTGGGTTCAGCGACTGCTAACTGGTGTACCTGCGGGTACCAATTTGTCCCAGGTGTATCATGCTGCTGGCAGGGAGTAGGTGCAGAATTGATCCAATCATCCAGAGGTGGATCAGGATCTGATCAGCCAGAGGGCTCGGGATCGTCAGCTTTTCCTCTCTCCTGTGACACTTACGTGTGATGCTGCTTGTACATAGTATCATGAAAAAGCTCTTGTGTTTTTCATGCTATTTAAGAATGTTTAACAAAACCCCACATTTTGTTGTCCGCTTAAACTGCTGTTATTAACTAGCTGATAGTTGCATCTGACAAGATGCTCAGGAGTCACGGGAGAAAACCAAGACTCCAATTTTAACCTGATTGACTGCAACGCTTAAACATTCACTGCAAAGTCTTACTTTCCTTGTTGTCTTTAATCTATATTAGACTAGGATTTAAATACAGGTAGTCTCTACTGTAGTGTTTAGTTGCCTCTTGGTAATTTTCACCTTTTCCTTGAAGTGCTTTGAACTGTAACACATAACCTGTCATTTCTCTTTGTAGTCAAGTATTCTGATTCTTATTGAGTCCCTCCCTTTTTACTTAGTTATTTTTTATTTTTGGATACTGAGATTGCCTCTGAAATAATATCTGTAGGACATAATTAAAACATCTGTATTGTTCCACTACTTGTCTGGTGGAAATGCAGGACCTTGGAACAGGATTCATATATAATTTTCTGTTGTGCTGTATCGTACACATTGCCAGAACCTAACCAGTATTTCAGGGGGGTCAATAACAGAGAAATGAGAGGTAGAGGTGTAAGCCTTTGCTTATACCAGTTCAAGATTTCTCCTTGCAGTACTGGCATTTTGAAGTGCATAGTTTTAGTTTTCATAGGCCCAGATAAAGAGCCCGTAGCTATCAGAAAATGATCAGGTTATTTTTCATTATATTAAACATAAGCTTGTATTTGGCTTTTTTTTTAATAAATCTTGCATTACTCTTCCACATTTATTCCCAACCTCGGTATCTTGTATTCCTTATTCTTTTCCATGACGACTCTCCTCTTTCCTCTTCACTGATGAAGATTTGCTGTTGTTTTTCAATGTTTAGTGGTCTCCAGTACTCAGACTTGCACCGATTAAAAACACCGCTGTCCTGTCTTCGCTTCATCTCTTTCATACTCTCCCATTTTGTTGCCTAAAGCAAACATTGCTGACAGAGGTGCTCTTTTCTCCCACTCCTGGGGCTATGTCGCCCCAGCTTTCAGCTCTTTGCTCCAGCACTTTCGCCTTCTGCTCTTCTGTTTTCCCCAAGTTCTGCTCTATTTTCATTGCATCCGTCAGTATCTGTGAACACCCTTCTCCTCTGTCAAAACCTTGGCACAGCATCGGATTAGTTTCTGCTTTGGAACCTGATGGGATTATCTGTGTGAGTAGGAAGATTTGTGCTAATAAATATTTGTAAGAACAAAATAATCGCGTGTATGGATCAGGTTCTTGAAGGATTAGGTTTTAATTCCAAGTTTTAAAAAAACAGAAGGATCCAGTCCCTAGCCAGAGGCAGTTGGAGGGTAATTCTGATTGTAGTGAAGGCAGTGGGAGGTGTCGCTTTGGTTGTCAGCTGGGGCAGAACTTCACACCCTGCATTTCTTCTTAGTGATTTGAGAAGACTCACAGATTTCTGTCCACAGATTTTTATTTAGAATTAGCCAAGGCTCAGCTTCACTGTTGTAAATAGGATGGTTGAAAGCAAGGGAATATCTTTTTAAACCTAAGCACTGGTGTGCAGTTTTTCATAGAAGCCTGTTCTTTCCTTGTTTGCCAAGAACTGTTTTGCATTATACACGACAGGTATGTTTCCATACTCCATCTGTTCTTCTTTTCCTGGAGTTTGTACTTTATAATTATATCTTGCACGTTATCTCCATTATGATGGCGTATGATGACCTTTTAATAATTTTTCTTTGCAATTTTGAGCTACCTTAGAAAGCCTGAAGAATTTAGTTGAACTTTAATATTAATAAAACAGTTTAGCATTTGCAATCCATAATTTCTATTTCAAGAAGCTGGTGTAAGAAATGTTAACATTTGTAGACATGAAACTTATCAATATATGGTTTTCTTTTCAGCTGAACAAAAGCGTAGTTTCTTACAGTAGTTGCACAATCCGGTATCTTGTTATTTTAGATTGGAGAAAAAGAAAAAAGGCATGTCATTTATGCGTCAGTATTGTGAAAGACAAAAAATACCCTAGCTTAAAGGGAAGGGAACTTAACTATGAATAAGCCAGTAGTTTTCTCTTTCTGAATTGACACAGTTTCTTTAAAATGCAGCATGCTGACTGTTTTTTCAATAGTTTCATTGGCTTTTGTAAATGATGTCAATTCATTCTGTCTACAAATACATCCCTTCTATGGATTCTCTTTACAGACCATACAGAAAGGAAATACAAATTAAAGTAGTTCCGTTTTCTGCATCAGTAAAAATGATTTTCTGTTACAACCAATTTAATTGTGACTTTTTCCTTCGAAATTGAAACAAGGCTCCAGACCCATCTCCTTGAACTGTATAATACATTCCGCCTGCGTCACATTTGCTACTGAAATGTGGGTGCTTGCAGGGGCAACCAGAATATCAGAACTGAGATTCCCTGAAAACAAGTCTCCTGGGAGAATTCTGCTTTCTGATTTTTGTTTTGTTTTGTGCATACAGGACTGATCCTGGTTTTGAAAAGATAAAGCGTGTGTGTCTGTGTGTGCAAACATTGGTGAATAGATACACACACCTCCTTGAGTAGTTTTGCATCATGTGCATCGCTTCACGGTGAGACCCGCCCTCTCTGAAGGCTGTGGGACCAAGAAAGATCAACTCTAAGGAAAACGGGAGCAGGAGGGGCATAATTTTTTACTTTCCTTTGCTTTAAGAGAAACCACCCATGAAGCAACCATAAGCCAGGATGAAATCCATGTTTTAGAGTAACGGGTGATTTCTAAGTGAGACAGAAATGCCATTTAAAGACATTTAACAGGGAATAAGCTGTAGTTCTTTAGCCCCAGTCATTAACAATACACTTACTGACATGAAGGCACGCAGCATGCCAGAGGAGAATGAAGAGCTGAGCTGTAATGTACGTGTCCTGTGGCTTATGTTGCTCTAAGTATGAGGAAATGCTCAGAGTCGTCTAAAGGAGACTATAGTTTGGCTGCCAAGAAAACACTTGAATCATCATTATTGTATACGTCCCGAGGAAGTTATTAAAAGCTTTGTGTTTCTGGAAGGTAGTAATTCTTGAATTGCTGGAGCTTTTCTTTTCTTTTATGAGTACTAATCTGGCATCAGAATATTTCTAAATCCAGTGAAGTTGCTTTTGGTTTGCAGTGAAATGAGAATTGGACTCTGAGAATTCTCATTTTAATTAGCAGAAAACTTACAAACATGTTCTCTTTTACTCTGTTAGTGCTATTTTTCAAGATACAATATTCACTGTACTTGATTATCCTTCCTAAATGATTTAGGATCGATTACTACTTTTAGACAGTGTACAAAGAAAGCAGAATTGCTGACGTAAGGTGAGTATTAAGACTGCTAATAGGACTTTCATGGTTCTGAGTAGACTGCAGCCTCTCCTGCGTGCCATGTGCTCCATCCAGCCTCCAGTCATCTTGGCAGCCCTCCGCTGGATTCACTCCAGTCTGTAAGTGTCCATCTGGGGTCGTCTGTCAGTGTCCAGAGCTGGACGGGGTACCCCAGCTATCTGCTCACAAGGGCCGGGCAGAGGGGAATTCTCTCTGCCTCAGCCTCTTGGCTACAACCTTGCTGTTAATAGAGCACAGTGTGTGCTTGGCTTCTTTACTGTAAGGACAAGCCTTTGTCTCATGTTCAACTTGTCCACCACGGCCTCCTCCCGACTTCCTCCCCGTCCTTTTCTGCAAAGCTGCTCGCTGGTCACTCCAACACCCATCCCGTGGTGTTTTATAGAGACTTTGCATCCTAAATGCAAAAATTTGCATGAGCTTTGATTAACTTTAATGGGATTTCTGACCGCACGTGTTTCCAGTCTGCCAGGCTCCCCCTGAACAGCAGCCCTCCCCACCAGCATGTTGACTGCTCACCCCAGTGGGGCTGCAAACTTGCTGAGGACACGTTGAGGTCCTTCATCATCCTGGTCATGAATAAAGATGGCAAATAGTCTCGGCCCCATCACTAATCCCGGGATAATGCCACTTCTAACTTGATGCCCACTGCACTTTACACTGCTGATCACTCTCCTTGAACTAGGGGAACCATCTAATTTTCCACCCTTTTTATAGACCGTATCTCTCACTTGTGGCTGTATGAATACCGGAGGTTTGTCCCTGACCTACAGAGGCTCAGACGGAATAACTGATTGTCCCTTACTGTGAAAGCCTGGATTGACTCTTCCATCTTTAAGAGTGTTACAACATGTGGAATCCTTCAAGCCTTGCTTTACATAAAGGGAGGTTTCTGCCCCTGCGAGCGATGACGATACGCACAAAGCTACCGGCAAAGGGTATTGTACCAAGTCATCGTGTGGAGCGTGGGCTAGGGACGGCAGAGTGTGTTTGCGTGTGCGGTGGGGGTTCTGTGCCGAGTCTATGGGAACCATAACTACATCTTTCTAGGAACCGTGTGGTACTGGAAGACTCAGGACAAAAGGTATGTGATCCCTGTAAAAAGTGGGTTGTGATTCACTGGAATACGGGGCTGCACTTTTGTGGAGCTGTGCTGCCCCTTAGGGATCCTGCCAGGAAATTCTACCTCTTGGAGCACCAGGGAAAAAGCATGTTGCAAGTAGGTCTCATTTAAAACAGGTTTCCATATGTTCCCTGGGGACTTGACCAGTTAGCAGGAGACTCCCCATATTGGCCACATGAAGTGCTGCTGGAACCTCTGCCATCGACCCGCTGCTGGGAAACAGCCTTTTGTAAGCCCAACGCCGGGGTGTAGGCTGGCAAAATTTCAGCGGCAGTTTTCCACTTGAAAAGTGAATTGGGTGAATCAGTTGAAATGGCTTTGCTTCTTGCTGTCCTTCGTGCACAAGGAATGGAAATGAGGAGCTTTAAAACTATAGAAAGGGTGTCAAAAAAGAACACAAAGTACATTTGAAGATACCTGCTCTACTGTTTAATTTTAGCGATCTGTTAGAAATTATTCTCATGGTGGGTGGATATGTCAAAACGGAAAAAGTACAAAATATGTACAGTATTATCACAACATATATAGCTCCTTTTGAAAGGTGACGTATTGACTCAGTAGTGGGTTTATCCTAAGGTTTGGAAGAACAGAGCTGTATCCTGTTTAAATATAACATGAAATCATGTACAGTTACACCTTTACAGTTGTGAGCACTATCTGGGCTTCTCGATTTGCTGTCAGTGATATTCTCTGCCTCTTCTGCTCAGAAGGAACACCCCAAACCTTATTTCTCTTGTCTGCCTGATCTTATTTATATACCCGTTACCGTTTGTTCTTCTCTACGAAACCTTGCGTCCCCACCCATTTCTGCAGGACCCATCTAATGCTTTCATTACTCTTAACGATTCTTTTAGGGACAGAACGAACTGTTGCAGTGAGCCTGCTGGCCCTTTCAGATAGCTCAAGAGATGTGATTTGTTTTCATATTTTCAATCCATGCTACGCAGTACTGTGCTTACAGTAGAATAAATTGTCTCGCCCTACTTAATATTTTTATAATATTTAAACATTTACAGGTACAAGTACATAAGAGAGAAACCGTAGGGAAATTCCATTACCATTTTCTGAAATGTAATTTGTTTTCTATTAACCTAGGGGAAGAAATTAAAGAAAATTTACTGTGTTAAGCTCAGAAATAAGTTTTCTGGAAATAAAGCATTTGAGTTTTCTGTATATTTATTGAACATTTAGGACAGCAGCCCACAGCTCTAGGCACTGTGAAATAGTTGGAAAACACAAATTTCTGTATGTAAATGTCTCCTGTCCAAATTGCAATTGAATTTTTAAAAAAGTTTACAAATTAACAAGAAATTGATAATACTGTCTATCTGCTATAGGCAATTGCACGAAGCCTGACACCGGAACCCCCTAAGCACTGGCCAGAAGAAACCTATTCTAATTTGTGTGAAATAGGAGGATGCTCTCTTTTCGTCCCTTCCCGGTGTACCAGATTTAGTGTGACACATCAGGTTTCTTGCCCTGCAGAATTCTGCTGCCTCTGTGCTGTGCTGGTTCCAAAGCCTTCTGCATCCCACAAAAGTTAGGCCATCATCTTCCTCGTCTTCAGCCTGCAGGGAATACTCTCCCAGCATGTCACGTGTAGTCAAACTGTTTCCTCCAAGTAGCGTAAGTGAGTGTGTGTGTCTGCGGCACCTCTGTCAGGCACTGGAGTAAGTATCTCAGCGATCAGGTATCAGTAAGTGATGGGGGAAAAAATGCCAAACAGTCCTTTTAAGCCCTGGAAATGACCCTTATATGTATGTGCACCTTGCTGAAAAAAACATTCCTCGTAGACTCCAAAACTTTGCATTTCTTTCTGTCTGACACAAACACTTCAAGTTTAAGAGTATTCCTTTGTTTAGAATAGTGTGACTCTAACAAGTTACCCTATAGGTTTTATGCAAAACTATTTTTTTTTTTCTGTGTAGGACACAAAATCAAATATAGAGCTAACACGAAAGGAGGACTGCTCTGTGGGGTTGCTTTGACTGGTGTCGGTGGGTTAAACTGAACGGTGTTGCTCTGCTTCGGTAGTGGTTTGCTTGAATTTATGCAAGGCTGGGTATGTAAATAAATAACATAGTATTTTATCAGAGCAATTAGCTGTTTGAGCAGTGTCAGAGTACAGGAGAGAGAACTCTGCTGTATCTCTCTGAGGTTTTTTCCTCCTGTGATCGTTTATCGCCCGTGTCAATTGCTGTGAAACACGATTCCATCTTTCCCATTTTATTCTACTAGGCCTACCTTTTCCTCAATTCTTTCTTGTAAAAAAAAAAAAAGCTGTCACAGCTATGTTTATTTGAAAAAAGTGCCCTTTTCACATTCCTTATCTTACAGAGACTTTGTGCTCAAGTATCTGTCCTTCATGCATTGATTGCATATAAGATTTCATTTCATATTTGAAATGTACTTTGTCTTCTCCCTCTCCCCCTGCGTGTATCTTGTAGCTGCTACTTCTGTGTCAGAGAGTCACTGGGAAAAAAGGATATTTTACTCTTGTCCTCACCCTTTGGGATAGGTACGAAAAATTGTTTAAATGGATATCCAGCACTACTTCCACGCTTAATCATTAGGCCGTGGGAAAAGATGAAAAAAGTGTGATCCATACAGTAAAATGGCAGACGGAAATGGCAGCATTTGCTCATTCATAGAATTCTCTATGCGGAGCCTTTTCACTTCAAAGGGAATTGTAAAACAACCAACCAGCCCCCCATCATTTGATCATTTATCGTTTGGTACTTTGAAGGCAGACAGCAGAAGAGCTCTGACTTGCAAAACTGGACTAGTATTTTTTTCAGAATCTCTTGTAACCAATCCAAGGTAAAAATGCCAGGTATTTTACTACCGTTTTCTTTGTTTGCACTTTGGAAAAGCCAAAAGAAAAGGGAAAAAAAAAAGGGTTTGGAAGTTGGTTTGTGTTATATATTTCTGCCTCGCTCTTCCCGTGGAAGCGTGATCTAGAATCCTTCAAGGAGGGAAAAAAAAAAAAAGAATATCAGTAGAAAAAAGTTACTGGACAATAGGTGTTTCAACAGGAATTCAAAGAAAAGAACGAGATCTGATCTGAATAGTGCTGCTGCATCTCTAATTTTTCCCTTTCTAGCCTCTCCTCTGTCCCTCGCTAGGAGCTGCTCATTAAGGTAGATGAGCAACTTGTGTGCTTCTCCGCTCCCTTACTGGTTTTGAAAGGTGTGGGAATAGTTTTCAGTTTAGTAAGTAAATTGTGCCATCTGGTGATTGCTGCGGTTTGTGTGGGGCTATTGTTTTGATGGAACTTGGCCCTTTGAAAGGGAATTTCCTACCCTCTCTTGTCCTTTTTTCCAGTGATAGGACCTTCTTTGTAGCTTGTGCTGCACTTGATGATTTGATTTTTGGACAGAGCCAGCGGAGCCACCTCGTGCTCCTACAGCAGTCTCAACACCCGCAGAGACAGCGAGGTGCCTCAGGACAAGCCTTGACCGTCCGTCACAACTCATTCTTTGCTCCCAGCACATATTTATGTTGTTCGTAAAATGCAGCACAGTGGCTCACAGCCTTGTTTTAGCTAAAACTCGCTGCCTCCCCACTTTCCTTTCGGTCCCCAGTTCCTCTTGCTTTCTACACGTACGTGATTTCTTTCCCCTGTTGCCCACCCAAATGCCACTCCTGGTGCCTTCGTGCTCCCAGCGCCCCACTCCGAAGCAGCGTCTTCGGCAGAATTTCAGACAGCCTTTTAGGGAGATGGTTGTATAGTATTCCTGCAGGAAACTACCAGAGGGCCCTCATAAACAAATGTTAAAGACATGTCTTAGTCCTTCCTCGCTTCCCTTGAAAAAGGAGAATTTGGCTCTCGGTAAGGAGACATAGTAGCAAGACAGATGGGAGCTCCAGCCGGAGTTTAGCAGGGAGGACCACAGCTCACAGCAACCTGCGCACCGGCAGGTAACGAAGATGCCCAGCTTGATGAAGCTGGCAAACCTCAGTGACACGGTGCTCCGTGCCTCGGCGCAAAACCGTGGCTTCTGCGACGACGGGTCGCGACTGGGGATGTTGCCTGAGCTACGGCTGCCGAAATTTGTGTACTTCCAGGGGTTTTCTGCATTTCTTTTGCTTGTGGTGACCTAATTAATAACTTGCATTAGATTAGTTATGGTGAGGGAGTTTATGGAGAAGTGAATTAATACTTTGTTTATATTAAAGAACAACGTGATTGATGTGCTAATTACATGGATGCTTGTTCTCAATATTCTGCTTTATTATATACAAATATGAAGGCCAGCTGCAATAGCAAGTTCTGGTAAAATATATATATGCACAATAACAAGGGCAAGATGTATTATTCTTCAGGTTCATAAAATGTATTTTTTTTTTCACTGTGTACAGCTCAGACAAGAACTTGGAGTATCTTCTCAGTGGATATGAGGGAGCTGGGAATAGGGGCTCCTAAGTGCGTGGTGCTGTGTTGATATCAACTCCTCTTCTGCGAGGTGATATAATTACACAGGGCAGTAGTTAAGCTTAAGGATGTAATTAATCCTTCTGACACCAAAATAAATTGCTCTAGTTTGTTGTTCAGCTCTGCTTTGTGGAGCTAATTGTGTGCATAAAGTTATGCATGTAACTTAAGTGTTTGACTTCATTACAGTCAGAACTTAAAGTGCAATACAGGATCATATTTTAAAATATCATAGTGACACTCCATTTCTCTATCCCCCTCAATTAGCCTTGTTCTTCCAAAATTGCTCTTGTTTAGAACACTTGCATTGGTACAAATTTGTATTCAGGTCATTATATGTGCAGGAGTAGGTCTTAAACAGAGCATTATAAAGCTCTGCTGTTATATACCCATGTACGTGCATAACATCTGAGCTATTTATTATTTTTAAGAGAGATTTTAGGTGTGGTTTAACAGACTGACATATTTTGGTACAGCTGCCTTCTGCATTGTCTTGTAAAGCCTTAATGGCCTGAGTACATTTATTTGTGCAAGCTTGCAGGGGTAAAATAAACTAGACCCAATATATTTCAGAAGCCTTAAAAACAGTTTAAAGTAGATGTTTCTATAAATCCCTATTTTATTACTGTAAGTGCAGTTATTTTGTGGAATAGGGCATAGGGTATGGTTTCCTTTTGCACTGCTGCTCAGTACACGCAGCTGATGAGTGGCATTTGCAGAGGGAGAATCAAGCACATTAAACAACTCTTTGCACAGTTCCATATGCTGAAATACCAAGGCAGTCCAAATTCCCATGAACTTTAATGGTTTGGGGTTTTCTTCTAAGCAATTGTCTGTACAAGTCCCATCAGATGAACAAAGGATTTCTATTGACTACGTTAGTTTTAGCATCTTCTTGCATGGATTCAAGCATAAACGCAGCTCTATCCATGTTACATACAAAGGAAAAGAATACTTTGGTATGTAAAGAAATGTCTTGATGTTAAAGACATTCCTGTGGCTATAGCCCCGAACACTGCTTTACACAGTCAGCAAGAGGTATGCTTTTAATGAGGCTGATGGATAAAAATGAATTTGTTGGAACAGACCTGGAAAAGACCCCGTTTTAGGGCAGAGGTTGCAGATTACGGATGTGGCTCTGTGGTACACAGCACCATTGCTGCTTCTTTCAAACCACGTAACAAATTTTGCAAAACCCTGGACTTGCTATGGATGTTCCTTTGGATGTTTTTGGTGTGGACTGGGGAGGAAAAAAAAAAAAAAGAAAAAAAAAAGAATTCAACATCTCCATTGCTGGCATTATGAGCTTCCACTGCCAATAGGAAACTGCTCTGTCCTGCACAATACGACACTGAACGTCCGCGTGGGAGAGAGCAGTGATAAGTTGAGTACTGGTGTAGCTCATTTACTGACTGAGACTCTACTTCCAGCACTCAGTAGCCTCTTTAAGAGATTTTTGTCTGTACACTTGCCATTTTGAGATAAAAAGTTTAAGCTATTCATGCTCAGACTTGCTCAGCGTGAATAGCAGGGAACTGGTAGGGGAACTGATGAGGTTTCTTTTATATGAATATAGCTTTATATAGAGTCACTCCCCTAAATCTATTGTTTGCTTTGGTTGGTTGATGTTTCTGTCTAGTATTATTTGTTTGTGGTGTGTGTTTGGGTTTTTTTTAAGTTAGATGATTTTTAATTAAAAAATGAAACAATATTCATACTAAAATTGGAGTTCGTATGAAGTATTCTGCCAAATTGGAGTAATTAACGATAATAAAAATAGTCCATGTAATTTCTGATTTAATGGTGATTTAAACTCTCGTGTTTATGCATTTGTAACATTAGAGCGGAATCTTTTGTGTTGTTTTTACTTTAAGCAATCTACTTTAAAGTACTTATATAGGAAGCATTATTTAGTGCTTTTAGGATTATACTAAACTAATCTAAGATGTGCCTCATTAGTTTTCCTACTACGTGGAATAAAAAAAATTGCCAGCATTGGTCTTTAAACTGCATTTTGCACTTCTACAATTACCATGTTGATGATTTTTTTTTTTCTATGAGAAATAGACTATAGAGTTCTGTTGCACTCTCTACTTCATAGAAGTTCTTAAATTTATGATAATAATGAGCTTGCAATAGGCATGAGGGGGTCAGTCTGCAGTATATATTGATTGAATGTAAATGGTTTTATACAGATGTTAAAATTAGAATGTGCGATAAAGTTCATATATACTGTACTTGATTGGCTATTTTTGTAAAGCTGACCAAGAATTGGCTTTTAGGTTGCTGGGTTTTAGTTAGTACAAAGGGTTTATTTTTAGAGGTACAAAATACTCCAATACTTTTGAGTTTAGAGGAACTGGGATTTGTGCTTAGAAAAAACCCTTGCATGGTCTTTCTGGAGATATTATATGGATGTCAGGCATATAGGTAGTGCTGAAAAATATACAGACTCATCAATGACTGAACAGGCAATTAATGAGTATCCTAACATTTCATGCAAAAGGAATCTCTAAGGCAGCTGTTGGCAACCTTTCGTATGTAACATGCCAGATTCTGTTCACTAAATAGCCAAAGTCTTGGTAAAAATATGCAGCAATGCAGATATGCTTACCCTGCAAAAGGAAACTGTTCTTTGAGGTTACGCTTCATATCTCTGCTTCATCAGAAGGAAATCTTGCAACTATATACATAAGATTTTTCTGAATGACTTGCGCAAGAGGCGATGCCCTAGTTCATTTGTCTTTTTCTTAAAGGCATCGTTAGTATTTTACAGAATAGATGGCATAATTTTAACGTTTCCTACAAGTCTGGTTTCTCTTATGTCAAAAATAAGCAGAAACCTCTCTCCTCACTCATAGACCTCTGGCACCTTAATGATACAGTATGCGTTGGGTTGACCTTGGCTGGACACCAGGTGCCCACCAAGATGTTCTGTCACTCCTCTCCTCTGCAGAATGTTGGGAGTGTGGGGAGAAAATAAGATGGAAAAAGACCTCATGGGTCAAGATAAAGGTAGGTTAATAAAGCAAAAGCCATGCGTGGAAGCAAAGGAAAAAAAAAGATTTATTCTCTACTTCCCATCAGCAGGTGATGTTCAGACATTTCCCGGGGAGCAGGGCTTCAGTACGCATAGTGGTTGCTTTGGAAGACAAACGTCGTAATAACAATTGCCTCCTCTCCTCCTCGTTTCTTTTAGCTTTTATTGCTGAGCAGATGTCATATGGTATGGAACATCCGCGTGGTCGGTTTGGGCCAGCTGTCCTGGCTACGTCCCCTCCCAGGATCTTGCCCACCCTCAGCCTGCTGGTGAGGGGGGGAATGTTGGAGAGACAGCCTGGATGTGGGGTGAGCACGGCCCAGCAGTAGCCGGGACACTGGTGTGCTCTCAACACCTTTCCAGCTACCGGTACAAAGCGCAGCACTATGAGGGCTGCTATGGGGAAAAGTAACCCCATCACAGCCAGACCCAAAACACAGTAGCATTTACACGGGTAAAAACAACAACTTTAGAAAAATTGCTATTGGGGTTTTTTTGGCGGCATTTGCTCAGGTTCTCAGAGGTCCTTAGCTCTCTGCAGGCTAGTATTGGTCTGCAAACCAATGTTTGGAGTGGGGGGTGTTTTTTTCTCTTTCGTAAACAGGTATGTGATGCACACGCTTCAGGACACAAAATGATGGCAGCAAAATGAACCCGAGATGTTTTTAGGTCTTTTAAGACTCAGACATAGGATACTGAGCACTTAGAACACCATACAGCTTTCTATAGATAGACTCTATGTTTCTTTCCACGGGAGTGATGGCAGAGTCTCTCAGCACTATGACGGGCAACTTTCTTCCTCTTTTTCCCGCTCCAGCAGCAGGACTGTGTAGTGTACTTTAAAAGTACATATTCATTACTCCTCATTAACGAGCACTGAAGAAAGCAGTAGTCATCTTTTGAGACTGATCTTTATCCTTCATTACAGCCCAGTTTGAAGTGAATCAGAAGTCATTTGGAAGCAGGATAAATGCTGATCCTTGCGGTTAGTATTGCTATAAATTTGGGGTTGTTGAAAATAAGCCATCATTTTAGTTGTGTGCATGTTCTTACCCATCCAGCACAGTTTACATAAGCACGGCCTTTGCAGGAGTCCTGCTTTTGGGTGTTTACCACAGAAAACAACAGCTAACGCACGGTTACAGGGAGCGATAGAAACTCTTCTTGATACTGTATGATACTGTGTTCAAGTAGGTTAATGGCAACACGCCAGTTAATAGACTAACCCAGCGGCATAGCAGAAGATTTAGGTTATTGGGACTATCACAAGGTTTAGGACCACTTCTGAACATACAGCTGGGCTCTGTGAATGACAGCAGATGGTGAGAACGTGAAGAAAAGTGCAAAACTGAAATCTGGAATCCCATCATTTTCATTTGGATGTGGGTTGGGAAAAGGCATCTTATTCCAAATATGCTTTGAATTGAAAATTTATATCTTGTATGAGACTGAGTTTTTGGAGGTATGTTCTGTAGATATCGGTAAGTCTTGAAAAGCGTCGCATTTTTAACAGCATGAAGACAACTTCCACGTAATTCCTGGAACTTGACTATAAGGCTCCCTTATATATCAGAGAGACTGATGGGTTTCAGCAATAATTTTTAATACACGTATGTTTACATGTTTTCAAACTCTTTATACTTTCTGAAGGCTAGAAACACTTTACTGAAGAACTTACAGGGTCTGGTATGTTATAGGTTTTGGGTCAAGGAGGATGTAGAGAAATATGTGGCAATTCGGAGATTTGACCATGAAGATTATTATTCTGTGTGTAATTCATTACATGAAATATGTTTGGTTTGTTTTTTTTTTCCCCAAAATGTAAATGTTGCATTCATTGCTAAGATGATAATAGTATAAATGGAATTTGTCTGAGAAGGGTGGGAAAGCAGAATGAAGAAATCTCATTTTCGTTCTATCCTAAGTTCTTTCTTGCTGCCTGTGCTGGAAGTGGAAGGGAATCCTGAGGCCTATTTCTAGTTTTTGTAAAGAAATATGGATCCGGGTCTCTCGAAGGTTGTTTTCCAGTACTGAAGAGATTTGCTTTCTGCTTTGTTCCCTATAATGCCTATGGACAGCAAATTGGAGGGTGGGGGGAAGAGGAGGGGAGAGAATTTGCCAAACATTTGAAATATCACATAGCAAATATTCTAGAAATTTCATGGTCTTAAAGGGTTTAGCTTTGCCCAGTAGGGTAATATTTTTCTGCAAGTGATGGTACATAACTCCATAGCAGAGCCAGGAACTGTAAAGAAAAAAAATATTACTTGATTCTCCTAAAACAGCATTACTTTGTTCAAGTCTTAGAAAACATTTCCGGAATTTTTAACCTCATTTAATACTGTCTGTAAAGATTAATCCACAGAGTTTTTAAGGAATGATACGGTAGAATCTATCAGTCAGTAAGTCTATAATTCTAGAAGTCAATCTTCTCTATGGGTATTCTCTCTCTGATGCAGTAAACAGTATAATATGCACCTGGAGAGTGAAGCCGGCCTGATTTTAAAGAAAAGGTTCTGCAAAAGTAAAAACAGGATAATTAAATATTGCAACAATTTAGCAGAGCAAATGGTGGCTTTTCCTGGATTTAAGCTTTTAAAATACGTACTGTGTGCCTTTCTATAGGATAAGTTTTAGTACAAAGCACTGTAATGGGCTGAGCACAGGAATTGTCTTGGTTGAACTCCACAGGCTGTTTCAGTTTAAGAATTTGCTTGGGAAATCAGTTCTATTCCACATTTTCATTAGCAATTGGGGTGATGGAATACTGAATAGCTTATAAAATATGTAGATGACACTGAGTGGTGAGGAGTTGCAAATACCTTTCTGTATCAGATCAGCATTCAAAATAATCTTGGCAAATTGGAGACACAGTCTGAAGATGAAATTTAATAAAGTGAAGTGCCAGATGATATATTTAGGAAAAAGAATTCAGATATACAAATAAAAGATAGGGAATACCTGTCAAGAAAGAAAATGGGTAGCAAAGTCTACAATGCATTGCTGTTGTAAACTAGAGAAATGTAATTCTGGAATGTGTGAAGAGGGATGTGGTGTCTGAAAGGTTGGGTAATTATTCCAAATTAGGGTTCATGAGGTCTGAGTTGACATATTGTATCCATGTTTGGTCAAGACTCCTAAAAAAGTTTAGAATACTGGATCAGTTAGAGAATTGAGTTTGTCTAATTTAAGGCAATGTTAGTACAGCCATCTGATAGATGAAGATTTTAAAACAAAAGGTAGAGAGAAATTGTTATTCCTATCCTGAGAGAAGAGTTAAGGGGAATCCATGGTATTTGCATTCAGAGTGACAAGGGTTGAGTTTTAAAAAATGCGGTTTTTAAGTATGAACCCCAGAAAAAGCCACCTAGGGGTGCTGTAGAACCTCCTTCTCAAGGGATCGTTATACAAATCTATGTTGGGTGACTCTACACAATCCTCCCTTAGTACAAGGTGGACTAGAGGATGCTTTTCAGTGTAAGTTTCTGTAATTCTGTGCAGGGGACCAGAGTAGAGAAAATAGCTTGAAAAACTTTTCTCTTGAAAGGTCACGGAAAAGTTGAATGGCCTCCTTCAATGGGAAAATTGTGCAGTTGTTGGGGGAGACAAGCTACTCTGGGGAGCTTTGCAGGCCACTCGGGGCCTGCAGCCTTCAACTTAGGGACCGTGGGACTGGAGAATTACCGTGATCCTTTACGAATCTGAAATCCAATTCTCTCTCATAAATATACGTCCAGTTTCAAAGATCGTCAGAGGAAGAATATGATTTATAGTAATAAACTTTGCCTCTTAGTTGTAACTCTGAAGAAACTATTTATTTATGTAATTTTCTTCCCACAAGAGTTTTCATTAATTCTGTTGATGGAAGCATTCTTCAGCATTATGCTGCTGAAATAGAGCAGAGAGCATAATACCCCTCCCTGCCTTCAAAAGTGAGAAAGAAACACAGGAGGGAAACTGACCTTGAAAAGTTAATGCTTTGGTTTCTTATTAATTTAGAAATATGAGTTGACAGTTTGATGCTCTAATTGCAAATTATATTTTAAAATATTTTCTTTTATCAACCTTGATAATTCAACAGAATTTACCAACTGGCAAGTTTCAAGTAGTTTTCTTTCCAAACTCTTCTATATCACAACAGTGCTCCTAATCATCTGTGAAAAAGCTGCCATGCAACAGAAGACTGGGAATTGCTAACGGTAATGATGAAAACTAATTCAAACCAGGCCACAGGTAGAAGCTTTTGCAAAAGCAATCTGCATCTTTTCAAGTTGGTCAAGCTAAAATTGCCTCTTAGAAAAGCAGTTTGTCTTTCATTACAAAGGAAGACAAGCTATTATCTCAGTACCCAACAAGTATCTACTGCACAGGCCAAAAAATAGGCAACAATTATATATTGAATAGGGAAAGTTTTATGCAAGTTTGTCTACATGGCCTTTCCGTTTGCTTCATTGCCTGTGAAGCGGTTCATAATCACAGGTGTGGCGTAAAAATATATGGGTTGCTCCTTTGCCAAGGTTTGTGCGTGGTGTAACCCTGGTTATGTATAGTCTCTTCCCTGCTGCTCTAGAGAGTTGGCCTGTGAGCCGCCATCTCTTTCAGAAGAGGCTTCAAGGCTGTGCAGACCCAAGCTAATCCTCTTTCAATATTATTTTGAATGTTCATATGTGACTGCCTTTCCCTAAAAGAAAGTGATTTAGTGTATTTCATAAAGCGATAGTAAAAGATCAGTTACGTGGTGATGGGTGGTATGGATCATGGTATAAATCGTTTCAGGCGAGGAAGTACAGCTTTCACTCCAGAGGGAAGATATCCGGAAGGGATGTCAATGTTTTAACATTTTAATTGCAGCTACTTGTTTGTTGCTACTTTCATTCTCTCTTTTTGGCTTAATTCTCCTTAAAGTATACTGGGTACCTAGTGAGTCGACTGAGCTTGGCAAATGGGTGCAGACACATATGAAATACAAGTATACGAGCTACTGGAATCCCAGGGAACGGCTCCCAAGTTAGTTGTTTGGGTTTTTTTTAAAAGCACTCTCCGTCTTACAAAAAAAATACTCCAAACTATTTGATCTGTCTATTGTTCTATTCACGGCTTTGTCATCATCTAAACTGTATGAAGATTTAAATTAAAAAAAAAACCCAAACCTGACCAAACAAAACCAAACAACAAACAAACCCCTCTCCAAAAAACCAAAAAACCCCACATAGGTTCTGCAGACTGAAAATAAGCAGTGGCTTTCTATGCGAAGTAAGGTGGAGCTCTGATAGTTGCCGGCTGTTTTGGTTTAAGGCAGGTTAGAAATGCACCGTTCCTGTAATGTCTAACAGCCGGCATTGAAGACTAAGTGATTTTTTTTAAATTATTTTATTTTTGTCCAGCAGTAATTATCAACAACCTTGTAAGGAAAAGGAAGGAATGAATGAGTGAAGATTCTTTAGGAAGTGATTTAGGTTCACACCAGTCGTTCCTTACAAGCACTCTAGATAAAAGGCGTAACGTTAGGTTGCAGAGGTTCACTGTACACAAGATTATAACGACATAAACAATTTGCATGTTATTATATAGGTTCCAGAAAAATCCTCTTTCTCTGATCTGATTAAGGCCTCTATCTTGAAAAGGATTTTGTATGTTTTTAAGTTAATGTGCTGTGAAATGATCAGGACTCCCGGCAGTACATAATTCAAAAATGTGCATATATCTTCAAAGGACTGAGACTAAACAAAACACACGCAGATCAACAGGATAGTTTTGAATTTTTTCTAAGACTAGATACAGGGCCAAACTTTGTTGTTAAGAAGAAAATTATTTTAGACTGGCCCAGCGTGTACATAAATAGCCCTAATGGGTAGAACCCAGGTAGGTTACAACACTCAGCTAATACAAATTAGTGCGTTTTGATAATTGCACACAGACTGGATAAAGAGAAAGTGATGAAAGACAGAGCATCACAAAATGGACGTTATGAATTTATCACTAGAACCGTGTCTGTATCTGTGCGTTACAAAGGTGTGTTTAGTACAGTTCTTTGTTGGAGGCACTTTGTGTTGTACGGAGTGTTCACTTCCAGAAGTTGCCTTTTGTTGAGAGGAGAGCTAGTGTTGGGAAGATGGAAAGCGTGTGAATTTATTCTGCTTTTTTACAAGGATAAATATGTTTGCTCCTGCTATGCAGTTAAGATTGAAGATTTTGTGTGCGTGGTGAATAGAATAAGTAAACTAGCTAGCACTGGAAACGATGAAGTCTTTTGGCCTTTTAGAGATATGGCTTTAAGTTTCTGGAAGACTATTTTCTAATTATTTTCTAAGCTGTTGAAAGATCTGCTGGGCAGCCTGGAAGGTTAACGTAAGTATGTCGAGATCCTAGCAAGTTTTCCCCCTCCCACATCCTGAGTCATAGGAGCTTGGGAAGCAGCCAGGAATTTCACTAGACAGGACAGAGATTTTTAAGCAATGCTGTGCGTGAGATCTATCACTGACTTCCAGATGGGTATTTACATAAATGAAACAAAAGATATGAGCTTTGTGCTATGGGTATTTTCCTGTACTTATGTTCTTTTTGTGGTTTTTGCTTTATCCTGTTTGTTTGTTTGTTTTAGCTCTTATTTTCTCTTTTGAAATCATTTTTCCCTCTTCCATTTTGTCATGAAAAGATAAATTTTAAGACCTCAAACAGGAATGCAAAGCTTTTCAGTTATGCTACCTTTGCATAATAAAACCCTGAATTAAATGTCAGGGTTATAATTATTGCTGAAGCACGTTGGCAGGTGAGACTAGATAATTCAAGCCAAGATAAAAAGGTGGTAGAAGCAACTATATTAGAGACATCTTGTTCAAAGAATACGTATTAGGTTAAGCTGTAGTGGGCAAAATAATTGCTTAGGCTTTTGTGATGTGATTGGGTTTAATTTATTGGTGGGTTCATCTTGGCTGAGGGGTATGACCAGTGCACAGCAGGTTCTCCCTGCTGCTCCTTCCTCCTTTTCCACTTTTTCCTTGCTCTGGCATGAGCCTCTTCCTTCAGAAGGAGTCTGCATCAGCGTAACCTCTCCATGGGCCATAATTCCTGTCGGGAGAACGTACTCCAGCATGGGCTGTCTGCAGGCGATAACCTGCTCCAGCACCACGGAGCTCCTCCTTCTGCTTCTCCCTGACCTTGCAGTTTCTCACTCTTTTTGTTCCCTCCTCCTCTATTTGTCCACCATTTTCTGCCCTTTCTATAATATGTTTTCCTGGAGGTACCAGCGGTGTAGCTGATAAGGCTCCCCCATGCCCTGAGGGGGGTCCGGTGACGGTGTGATCCGTCTGTGCCGGCGGTGGGATGGCCCCAGCATCCCCCGCTGCCAGCATCTCCCCATCTACACCCCCAACAAAATGCTTCTCTTGGCTTTCGTTTTTTCTCGTTTTCACCCCCACCGCACTGCCATTACCAGGTAAGGAGGAAAAGAAGAGATGTGCCAAAAGGTGTTGCAAACAAAGGGATTAACTGCACATTTTCCTGTCGCTCCCTTTCTGCTCATAAGCAAAAATGAAGGGGTTTTCCTAACTGTTAGCTATTGCCTTTTGGTCCATTGTGAGGTAACAGTAGGCCCTCCTCTTGATCTGGAGTTTTTTTTCATGTGGTCTTCCACATCTCTTTACTTGTCATAATTCTAGAGATCAGCGTTGATTATCATTAGACCCTTGGAGTGCGGTTGAAGAAGCGGCACTGATCCTTCACACAGAGCAGCAGCCTGGAGCCTAAGCGGATGGTGGTGGATGTTTTGCCTCAAAAGCTGTGTCAAATACAGGAGGTGGAAAAATATGGGTGGGACGTGCAATCTGCCAATCCATTGTTACAGAAACTGTTCCCAATGGCTTCGTTAACTTGTCTTGGGTCTTGGTTAATGACCAGCAAAACTAGGACTGGAATAGTATTTTGGTTTTTACAAATCCTGATTTTACAAATACAAATCTACAAATTTTACAAATTTTAGGGCAGAGTCCAGCAATATAATTAAGTGTATGCATGTGAACGATGTGACTGATGTCGGTAGGGCCATTGATGTCCCCATATTTAGGCATAGATTTGTTTTTATTTGAGGCCATAATCAGTAGCCATCCTCTAGAATTTCCATTCCAACACATCTAGAAAGCCTGATGGTAGAGGAAGAAAAACCTGCGATTTCCAGCAGTTTCTGTAAGAAAAGAGCTTTTAAGATATTTATAACTTCGCTGAAATGTATCAACTTGGACCAAATTTTTCTGTGCTGTGTATCTGAGTAAGGTTGAATTGTTGTGTAAGAAAATGTTAGCTAAAATGTTTCTGTGGCCAAGAAAAATGTGTGTGTGGTTTTGGGGTTTTATTTTTTTTTTAATCTTGGAGGAGCTCTGCTGCTCTCATATTTTGGAGCAGGAAATGCAGCAGAAAAGCTTTCTGGTGTGAAAGCAGGTACTGGCAATTACAACAGTCCTCTTTGCCAGTATTTGGGCATGCAAATAAATTTGATCAGATCATGAGGTTCTAAAAATTATGTATTGCAAGTGATATTTAGTACAATGCTCTATTAGAATTTGGCAGCTAAACGCTGTCTATATTGAGAACATACTTTTCTGTAAAACTCCTATATGTGAAACCATAGAAAACTGGATTTTGTCCTTATGTCTGCCACAGAGCAATTGGGTGAGGTTAGATAAGTCAGTTAAGGAGTTCTAAGGTGGTCATTAATTTTGCATTATTTATTCCCTGAGTGCCTAATTTTGAGACTGTTTAGGTTAGGTTTTTAGTTCTAGATTCATCTTATTCCTACAGTCTCCTGAGATCTGTAGGAAGGTAGTAAAAAGGCTGAATATTTGATGATTCTGTGGAATATTTTAGCCACTAAAATGATTTTAAAATTATAAGGGTTTTGTATGCTTTACTGTCCTGCATCTGTGCAATGGAGTTTGGCTGCTGTTACTCCTTAGAAAAGGCTTGAGGTGATGCTTTTATTGTTTTGTAATTGCCCTTCTCATATAAACACTGTCTCTTTTGGGGGCCAAATGAACCGCACCTCAGTAGGAACATTGCTACCTCAGGACTTGAAGGAGCCTCAAGACACCAACCCGTCCATTCTCCTAACCACGATGGAAGTCATCTGCCTAGGTAGTACCTGATAGGTGTGCTGAGAGCTCTAACAGGCTATCGGTTCCAGGGTTTCGGAAACCTTATTGCCAGAAAGTTTTCCTTCACATCTAACTGCAGCCTCCCCTGCTTCAGTGCGATGTAGTTAGTGGTTGTACTAAAACAAACACACAGGTAAGGTTACGCAGACAGCTTTGGATATCACACTTTTTAACCTCAAGGTTGATTTTATATGTGTGAAATGATCAAGTGTAGTACATGCCGAGACTGGAAGTATTTTGCATCTGAAGATATCATATTTTTATTTATGATTCAGTCAAAATAAATTAAAATAATCGATGATTGTTTTGAAAGCAAATTACTGGGAGTGCTATATATCTACCATGGCAAGAGCTGAAGAGATGAGAACGTCTTATAATGCCAGAATGAGTTGTGTAAACATGGGTATTTATATGCTCAACAGCAGCAAATCTTTGACAGGTTTTTTGCTTTCTTTTTTTTTTTTTTTTTCTTGGCCATATCTCCTCTGATCCCACTTCTATCCCAGAGGAGGAGGAGGAGAAAACTGATGTTCCTATCACACATGTTCCATCATTGATTTTCATTCCAATCTACCCAAAGTCTTCTGTGCTGGAAATAATTAGATCCTGTGAACAGAGATGAAGCAAAAATCTATACAATGCTGGCTTGCCAGAAATGAAGACAAGGGTGCCTAATTAATGTTGCATATAGAACGCCTTTTGGATGAATGGCCTTCCCTTTCTCAGAAGCAGCTCAACAGTGGTTATGTCACAAATTTGCCGTTAATTAAATAGTTTTCACTGTATGCCTGTAAAAATGGCATGGAGAAAAAACCCCAACATTGGACAGCAGCAGCATTTTACAAGATCTGCGCAATTAAAAGCAAAGGCTGTGAAAAATAAACTTGTGGGCTTCCTGCTGATGGCAAGATATTTTCTTCCGTATGAAATTCACCTTGTGGATTGTCTCAAAGTTCTGTAGGAACCTCTAGTCACTGAAGAAGTTTGGACATTTCAAAATTTGGACCAGAAGTGTGTTGGGAGGGTTAAGAACAGGAAAAATGTTCTGGAGAGCTGGGGTTTAGGAACACAGCTCGTACTCATAGGTAATTGGGTAAGGACTGTCCAGAAAGCTAGTTAGGATCTGGAGGAAGCCAGAAGATTAGTTTTTCTTTGAGTGAAAGGTGGACTGAAGGTGATTTAAGACTGTATAACATGTCTTGAGAACTGAGAAGGCAGATATTTAGGAAGAACGTAAGAGAGAGAACTGATAGAAAGTCTTCACAGCAGGCACACGCTCAACTAATAGCAGAAATATCTAGAGGGAAAAATTGGAGGGTATCTGAAGTATCTTGAAATAGATTGAGAGAAAACATAAGTTGTATTTGTATGACGCTGTGTTCCAAATAACACAAAGATAAAGTTTTTCCCAAACAGAACTATCCAGTCCTTTAACCACACCATAGACAGGCCTGAATCAGTGATTAACCTTCCTGCAGTCGGTGGTTTTGCAGTGGGCATCCTCTCCTCTCTCTCTAGTCTTCCCAAACCCACTTCTGTTTCTTTTTCCCTAGCTGTTCCCTTCCTACATCCAGAGGAGCTTAGGACCTTGTTCCTTAGCAAGTGAAAGATACTCCTGCGCTGATATTGCTTCTCTGCGATGTCTGGCCAGGTACATGCTGCTGAGAAAGATCCTCTGGGTTTCAGAGGCTGAGAGAAGAGTGTGTGTAACAGCCCTGACGGATTCATTTTTATAGTTATTAGCTCGCTCCTTTTTCTTTGAAGCTGGTCACCTTTTTAGCAGTCACCAGAATAACAATGCTCTGTGCCTCTGCACGCTGCAGAAGGCAGCAATGGGTTTTTTGGTGTGCCAGAGGTCTCTGATAGTAGAGGCATTCTGGGACAGTTGTTCTCATCCTGTACTTTGCAGGCCACTGGCGTGCCTTCATTCAGCCTTTAATTCTCCCCTTTTATCTCTATTCCTTCCTTGCTTTTCTAGATATCTGTTGTGGCCGATCTAAGCGATATGATTGCTCTCTGTGCATCTCTGGAGAATTTAAATAGCATCATTCCCTCCTTCTCTTTTCTCCTTATGAATGCAAAGGAAGTTTCTCTTCTTTAGGCAAAGACAGAAGATGTTATTTTTTTAAAAGAAACTAGAGAATGAGATATTAGGAAAAACTTCTACACTGAAAGGGTTATTAATCCTTGGAAGAGGCTGCCCAGGGAAGGGGCTGAGGCACCATCCCTGGGGGTGTTTAAAAGCCGGGCAGACCCAGTGCTCAGAGATATGGGTTAGTGATGGGTTTGTCAGAGCTGGGGCCATGGTTGGACTCGGTGATCTGAGAGGTCCCTCCCAACCTGGGCAGTTCTATGGGTAAAACCCAGGCTACTTGGTGGAGCAGATAAATTCAACTGATGAATCTGCAGGAATCTTCCTAGGCTCTGCCTTTAAAACTGCAACAGATGTGTTTTCTGATGAAAATCTAGTTGACATGAATATGTTTTGAGCATGGATTTGAAAGAGGGAGTATTTTTCTCAATATAGTAGAAGCTGGGGTTCTGGTTTAGGAATTTTATGAAATAATTGAGTGCAGGAGAAAGGCACTATTAAAAAATATATTTTTATTATAGTGTACCTTCTAAGACCTCTCTTTTCTTCCCGTTTGGCTGCTTAGCATCGTCTCTCTCTACTCTCGTTCCTTTTTAATAAGCATTTTTCTCTGCAAACTGTTGGCTCTAATGCACAGCTGAAATAGGTGCACACATAGGTTATGATTCCTCTCCCCATTGTTGCATTTTGATTCTGAACTCCAGATTTAATCTATTTAAATAATCTACTCCTGGGACTTAAGTCAACTCCTAGATACTTTCTGATGTTCAACAAATAGTGAAGTATTACAGTAATTTAAATCAAATAACCAAATCCATATGAAATACACTACTTGTTATCTTTCCAACAGATTTATTTTCTTCCCTGGATCCATTTTAAGCTGCACTGCAGTTGCCAAATCAAAAATAAACTGAGTTTTCAGTATAGGGGTGTGATAAGCGTATGATTTCCCTTACATCCCAGTGTGCTACATAATAAAAAATGAAAACACGTAACACATTTTGAGTATAGCATTGAAATGGATTTTCTAGCCTAGTCCCAGTGAGTAGGTGCTAAAGTGATGGCAAAGCCTGGACTGTAATTATCATTTGAGTTATTTCTCAGTGGTAGGAGACTTTAAACCTGTGGGTTCAAGGGGGAAAGAAAAAAAAAAAAAAGTAGAGAGTCCTGTTGTCCTTTTTTCCTTTGGCCATCAGCAGCAGGCTGACAAGGGAATGCTTTTGAAGTTATTTTGGGTGTGGGAGAAAGTGTTTCGCATTGGTACGGCTTGTTCATATGTTACCTTGTTACAGGTTTGTAAGAACATAATCTAAAAAAATATTTTAAACATATTTGAGTGTTTTAATCAACTGGAACTCCAAGACACTGTGAAAACAATTCTAGCTTCACAGGAGTCAATCATGTTTTGTTGTTTTCTTCAGCAGCAGCAGAAACTCGTCTACATAGCAAATATTTTAAATTCTTACGAGCATAGAAAGCATCACTGCTTGTTCAGTCAGGGGGAAATCAGTCCTCTGTAGCAGTTGCCCTGAGTTAAATGAATCTCACTGCTGTGTATTTCACATAAAATGGAATTTGTACAGACTATCATCTGCCTTTCTTTTCTGTTGTAGCTTGGCTTTGCATCCCCAAAAAGACGTTGTAGTCACTGGCAGTGATGACCACCGATGGAAAATGTGGGCTTTACCTGATGGGAACATCTTCGGGACAGGTGAAGGTCACACTGACTGGCTTTCGGGCTGCTGCTTCCATCCAAGGTTAGTGCAGACAGTCCCCTGAACTAGCACTAATCCCTTCTGGGGAGTACTTGTTTGCTCCTTCTTTGTTCACTGGCCTGCTTTGATGACTTTCTATTCTCAGTGTAACCCTGCGCTCTCCGCTGAATTTCCAAACATGTAGATAAATGTTCCTCTGGCTTTCAGTGTGTTGACTTAAGATTGATTGCTTTTAGTATTTTGAACATCTTAAACTTTGTCCATGTGCCAGTGCACGTAACAAGGAGTAATAAGCTTTTTAGGTCTCACTGTATTTGTTTTCTCCGTGTTCATGCACTATAACACAGTTCCACTATTAATAATACAGAAAAGTTGATTTCTTGTACTAGGCATTATTTGTCCTATGACTAAGAGCATTTGAGTTTACCTAGAGAATAAGAATATGAGCTTTCCTCCTTTCTCTTTATACAGATCTGAAGCTAAATTAATAAATGATGATTGTGAACATTGAAAATAATAATAAATAAATGTTTAGGTTACAAGGATCGGGAAAATAGGCCAAACATGAAGTAGATTTCTTGGTCATTCTGTTGAAAAATAGAATGCCATTTTACTCTCTCTCAGAAGAAAAAAAAAATTTAAGAGCCTCTATATGTTAAAATGATTTTGCATCAGAGTTATGAGGCTGTAGTTGTAATAGAGTTCTTTACTGTTAAAATAATAAAGGTCTGCCAGGCTACTCACCTGAGGTTTACTTATAAAAAGAACGTTATTAAACCTCTAAACTTGTATTTTTGATGTATTCATTTTATGAAGCAATATTAGCACTTTCCTTCAGGAGAAGGAAAAGTATCCTATTTAATTTCATGGTTCCTTCCGATTTCTGATCTTGTAATGAGTTAGCAAACACACACAATCCTCTACACACAAGGAAATCCCCTCCCTGTTTTCAAAACCTCGTGAACAACAGTTCATGCTTTCTTAGATGAATTAAATGTGCACTTACTCTTTTCTTGCATCTCTTTCTCCTATGAAACATAGTCTTTTTCTTAAGACGCTCATGTTTCACAAAGCTCTTTTTTTTATGTGTATATCCTGAGAAATATTTTTATGTATTTAAAGTAAGAGGATAATATTTGACTTAAATATTTACGTGTAACACAGGAAGGAGGGAACTGGAAGGTTCAGCTTCTTATTTTAAGACTGTAGGAAAATTTTTCTATGACTGAATGACAAGTTGCACAGAGTTTTTGAGCATAATGGACAAGTCTAAATTGCAGATAAATGAAATGCTGCCTTACCTCTTACCTGTTACGAATTTAAAATTCATCATAAGGAAAGAAAGGGAAATACAATTAGAAGAGCACGTTATCATCTATAAAGCTGCTGGGCATGCTAATCAGATTTCGATAATGCATTGTTACCATGACACCCGCTGACTCAGAGACTCAAAACTATTTTCTCATTAGTCTTTGACCAGCATACAGTCCTTTCAATAGGCTTTCCTATTTCTCATTCAATTATTGAAATTAAAATGAGTTCAGGTACATCGTTATTCTCTTGCAGTATAAATTGACTCCTGCTGAATGCTCTGGAGTGAATCAAAAGCAGTGCTGTTAAAATATTGTCTTCCGTTACTGGATAAAATATATATAATGTGACAGATCATACTTTTCATACTTAATCATATTTTTTTTTTTAAACTAAGGGACTTTTATGTATCAGGTGTTCCAGAAGTAAACAGAATCAAATATAGATATCCTCTAGTTTTGTTCCCATTTTAAAGATTTAAAATTCTGCTCATCCAAAAGTTCAGAAGGAAAATATTTTTGTGGCACTGGTCTATTAAATTGTGATCCAGAAATCTGGGTAGAATTCCCACACATTCTATTCTTTTTGTCCTCTGTTAGATCATTTCTCCTCTGTTTCTTCTCTCCGTCTGTACAATCAGGTTGAAAACAATCCTCACCTCTGGTCTGAGAAATATTCTATGTGTAGCAACAGGACGTACACGCGTGCACAGTCACACGCACAAGTCCACTTTCAAATCGTCTTTGGACAGCATCAGAACAATCCACACGCCAACACGAAGTGTACTAACAATTTGAGAAGAAACAAATCTAGAGCTATGATGTGAATTTAAATGGTGCTTTTGCACATACAAATGGCTTAGAATCCTGGAAATCCACTTTTACGTGTTTACAGTGTACTGTTACTTGAACAAGGGTCTTCTCATAGTTGTCTTTTTACCTCTATTTACGTAGTGCTGGCACAGTTACAAGTCTTGTTGGTAGCTGTTAAAATCTATAACCTTCAAGCTCAAGGTGCTGTTGGGTTTATATATCCTCAGCTTCTCCAAGCAATGAGAGCCTGTAGGTCAGTAGTAGGAACTTACCTGTGTGCAATACAAAGGTAAAGGTGTGTTTTAGGCTCTGGATCTTGCCCGCTGATTAATCCATGATAGGGATGAGGATTGTCATTTGAGTGTATCATAGTGCCATTGAGCCTTAGGGACAAAGGCCACTGAGTTTCCGAAGAGTTGTTTGATGGAGGGTATGAAGGAGTCTCATTTTCCCCCTCACTGACAACGTGCTTCATTCCACGATTATTTTTGCTTAAAAACACTTCTCCTTCACATCCGAGCAAAGTGGAGTGAGGTGAGAGCATGTGGTTTGCTGAAGCTTTGGGGCCTGGCGGCGTATCGTTTTTGCATTGCACCCAGTGCTCTTCGGTCTGCAGAAAGGGTCTTAGTCCCCCGTGTGCTCTCCCTGCAGGGCAGCGGCTCCCAGGAGAAGAGATGAAGGGGAGCAGGCTAGCTCTGTGCATGCGAGGAGAGCAGGACATCTCTGTTGTGATGCTCTCTGCAGATCTGAGAGTAGGATTTTGCCTTAAGCTTTTCAAATAAAAGTAAAACTTCAAACAGGTCCTGTCATCCACGGAGTACAGCAGCTGGAAGGAGGGAGGAGAACAGTGCGTCCTTTTTGAAGTTCAGGTGACAAATGGTCAGACTTCAAAAACAAACAGCATTTTTACTCCAGTCTAGCTGAATAGGAGTTTGCAGATGAATTAGCTATTGCAAGTTCCCGTCACTGTTGAAAAATTTAGGAATATTTTCAATCATATGTTTTATATCTGTGAAGGAGTGAGGGAGTCAGAGTGACTCGAGTCATCTACATGGGCTTCATGTTAAAAATCTGGATGGCTGCAGAAGAGCTGAGTAGTGGGTGCCAGGTGGCCCAAATGTTTGGAATAGCAGACAAAAGCCCGCATCTTCTGCCGGTTTCCAGAATAAGCTAAAGATGCTGATGCTGCGCCTTTAAGAACCACACTCTAATTACACTGAGATGTTTCAGGGCATGTACAAGATTTATTTATCTTTATTACTAAACTTCCTGGGTGGCTAAAGAATCAAGCTGTGCAGCATAGCAGAGGTGTTTGTTAATGTCTGATAAAATCCCAGTGAACAGTAAAATATTGTATTATTGCTCTGCATGTGTGCTGATATAATATGTAATGTCCTTAATATATTCATAAATATTAATCAAGTCAAGTATTCTAAAATGTTTATAGCCCTTTTCATACAAACATCGTTTGAGTCTGTAGAATACAATGAATTTCTGAATTGTAAAGAACGAGAAACTGTAGGTTCTTAAAACAATTTAAAACTTGCACTGAAAACTGTCAGCTCCTTTGTAATGTCCTGTTCACCTGAGACAGAAGCTGAATTCTTTGTATTCTTCCTGTTGCTATTTCAACTCTCATGGTTTATGATGAAAAAGATCAAAACAGTGATCAATGTGTTTATTATACAAAAAAACCCCACAGCAGTTGCCTTTAACTGTGTGGATTTTCTTTAAGTTCTGTTGCTATTGGAAAACCAGAGGTGGGTATTGTCTCCTCAGTAATTAGGGGGAAAAAATGGGATAAGTACATTCATGCATCAAGCATCTTGAAAATAAAGGTAGTTAATGTTTGATATCCCAGGAGAAGGTGCCAGAGAGGGGGGATGCAAGAGTAAGATGAGGTGCTGGGCTAAAAGAACAATCCATATTCTGGTCTACAATCCATATTCGAATCTACAGAAGCAGCTGTAGATCGTGTGTCTTAAAGCTGAAGAAAGTCATGTTAACCTGATAAAAAGTTGTGCGTGGATAGATGAGAAAGAAAATCTTGTAGAGACAAGGTGCAGAAAGAATTAGTGAAATATATTGAGGGTGAGTGTGAGGCCTCGGAGAGTGGTTGAATGACTTGGGGAGGAATTAACAACTCCAGGTGGGCTTGAATTCACACAAAAAGCTCGTAGAGGAATTCTGTAGCACATCAGAGCAGACTAGGGGGAGACAGTGATTTTGCTGCTCCCTAAGTGACTAGGGGGCTCTAGGGGCAGTCAGCAGTGAAATATTTACGAACGCTTGGTCTGCAGAAAGCTCCGAGTACCCGTCTCTAAACCCAGCGCCTCTTCCAAGCTGTGTAAAGCTGAGCAGCACAGAATCACTCCTGGTCTTACGCCGCCCAACACATAGCAGACAAAAGCTGTGAAGTCTGTTCTTGACTTTAGCTGCGCCCTGTCTCTAGTGGAAATTTAAGGTTCCATGAGGAAAAGAAGATATGATTTGGAAAATCCAGTCGGATGCTCAGAACCTCTTCCAGGCTTAAAATCTACAGTGCTGTGGGTGACTGAGCACCACAGTGGGCTCTCGGGTCTGAGTCCAAATTGTTGCTGATAATCTTGAATGAAAGGGGCCAGATTAGCGATATTTTCTCAAAGTTTTAAAGAATAGTGATTGGTAAATAGGAAATTATTGAAATAAGAATCTGCTAGTGGGGAAGTGATTACCTCATTGTACGGAAGCTTTTAAGGTTTAAAAAAATAAATTCCTGAGCAGAATAAACTGAGAAACTGAAATGAATTCTTGCTCAGGTAAGTCCCTGATTTTATTTTTTACATGACTTTAATATTTTTTTTATCATGTCATCCTTTGGGCCTGTAAAGAAACTATCCAGAGGTGGATTTCAATGTGAAAAAATGGTAGACTGTGAAGCCCAGCAGAACAGTAATCCAGAAATGGAGGGAGGGCGTGGAGAAACCTCTGAGGAGTGATGGGAGAGGGGGACAAAATTCAGGAGGGAAGGCATTCACCGAAAGGAGAGGCAGATTGGATTTCAGGAGAGCCATGATCAGTTGTTCAGAGGTAACAGGCAGAACCTGACACTGCTCATTGCTCACTGCCTCTCAGAGGACTTGCGCTTGGAGAAGGAGGGAAATGCTGTTGAGGAGCAAAAATCAGGGCTGACAGGTTGGCAGGTACATGTACAATTTCAGAATTTCACGGTGGACACGCTTTTGTGCTTTGAGAGCCCGTAGTGCTTTGATTATCAAAGTGAATTAAAAGCAGGGAGCGTGCTTCTTTTTTTTGTCCACCACCTCTGCAGCTCTTGGCTCCGTATGGACTGAACTGGGGAGGAGGGTCCCGTTACTGGTAGGTGCCGATGCATTGATACACACCAATCTTCTTGCCAGTTATAATATTTTCATATATCAGTGTGTGGTCAGAAACATCTACAGGATATGAAGAGAGTCAAATATGCAATCTGACACTGAAAATAAATGGCTGCTTTCTGTTTAGTTACATATTGTAAATAATATGTTTTAAATAACTAAAACTGTACATGGCCCTTGAAGCCCCAGCAAATGAAAAACATTTGATGACATATTGCCTGACTGGGTTCTTTAGTCACAATAACAGGATAATTTAAAAAAGTCTACTGACATCAAGTATGTTCCTCCTCATACTTTAATAATTCCTAATGCCAGTCTTAGATTTAGTTTTATTTCTATGAAAAGAAACAGGATTTATCTATTATGCCATTTTATTTAATGTACTGACTTCCAAGTATTGATGCAATAGTTATTTGATGAAACTAGGGAGACTTTCAGATCAAGCAGTTACTGCATAAATTGTGATTCCAGTATTTACAAAATAGTGTTACATTATAAAAGCTAATGTTTGTTAGTTTTAGTTAGATTCAGTAGCATTTGTCTGTATTTAAACTGTAATTTAACATTAAATTGTGTGATTTGACTATGCTACTGGATGCTCTTTATAATTAGAGACCCTCACGTGCAATTCTGGGGCTCTTCAAAAAATCTGCCAACGGGAAGAAGGGAAGAAATGTTTGGAGTCAGTGATTTTGAAGCGTTGAGTTTTGTTACCACTCATCCCTTAGAGCCACTGCCCAGGCTGGGTCAACTCACGTTAAGGTAACACCATACATGTGAATCCACTCAGGTCCAAAGGAAGTTCTTTGAGATGTCGAAGATAGGAACAGGCTGAGAATTCGGCTCCATCAGGAACCCTTTCAAATTCAGTTACAGAAAAGTTTTGGCTGTGATGTGCTCAGGTCCCCCCTTGTTTATTGTGCTGCAGATTGCTTTTCCAGGGGTGTTAAAGAATTATGTGTGTTTTCATGGGATTACTGCCCAATCCCAAACTTGTCTATGCTGGCCCTGGGCCTCCCAGATAACTCCGTGTGTAGGCACTCTGCAATTGTGCCTCCGGTTTGTTGTCTACTTCTAGAAGAGTCAGGAGCACTCAGCACATGCTACTCACTGCCCCAGGAGGTTTCCCAGCGGTCATCGACAAGAGAAGGGGGGTATTCGAACAAAGAGTAAGACTGGTCGGGCAAGCTGCTGGGCAACTCTGGGAGAGCCAGGGAGGAGGAGAAACTGGAATGTCAGTGTTCACCCTTTCTGTCTGGCCACTGAGCCAACCACGCTTATGGTCCTCTCAATGAAAGGCTCTCAGATATTACTGTTAATATCCAGGATCACTGTCCATAAAGAGTGATCCTCAGAAGAACCTTTTCTGCTAGTTTTTAAGTTATAAATGCTGCGTTCCACTTTCTACATTAAAGAAGGCTGAGACTTAAAAGCCACTAACTCCTCTCTAAGCATTAACATAAGAAAGAGTTGTAAAATTCATGTTAATCACAAAGGTCTCTGTTGGCTATCAGTGAATAGAATTATTCTGATTTATGCCTTCAAATAGAGGCTTTAAAACCCAATCTAGGGTTCACTGCAGAAACAGATGTTTTTTATTTATCCTTTTATTACTGTCGATAGCTTTTAAAGAAATGCAGGATTGTCTGCTACATTTTACTTGGGACTTTTGAACAGCATTTGTATTGTGAAGGCATAATGATTTAATTTCTTGGAGAATCTTGGATTCTTATATAGTTCAACAAAGCCTTCAATTACCAGATTACATATTAAAATTGACAATGGTTAGAAACTTCTTTTGAGTGGCACGATTAGCTTTCAGTCATCTAACTGGCTTTATGTCACACACCATGCTTAGCAGACTGGACGCTTAAGATGTTTTGTCAAACTGAGCTAATACAGCAAGTTGAAAGAAAGAAAGTTGCATTCATTTGTTCTGCAAAGAAAAAAGTGTTTCAGAAGGCTTTCAGTCAGTTCCTGGGCGTTCAGTATTAACTCTCTACTTCATGTTTTCAAGTAAAGCAAAATTTTAATTTCAAAAGTAGCTTTGTTTATTTGAAAATCTTTGGCAAGCTTCCTGCTTTTGAGACAAGGAAGCAGTCCTCACATAACATCATTCTCTCTCAGGCCCACAAAGCCTACTATTTTTACTTTGCAAACATGTTTGAGTGGGCGGGCATTAGATTTCCTTTGGGATTCTCGATCTCATTATTTTTATCAATAAAAAGCCTCTGCTGGACAAAGGAATAAATCACATATAAATGAAATATGAGAGATTACATGAGAAGCTCAGCTTTTGCTTAGTCTAATCCAATATCTTTGGCCAAACGTCTCAATGTCAAAGGCTTTATAAGTATTCTACAGGATCAGTCTGGCAAAGAGAAATCAATAACCAGGTAATGGATTTGATTAAAATTTTTCCCCTTCCACCCACTCCCACAAGCCAAATGTTTCTACCCATACTAATCTCTTCTGGCACGTGTAACTGTTGGTTATTCTCTGTAGAGTTTGGGGATATATATATATGAAATGGTTTATATCATTTCAGAGGGCTATGTTAACTATTAGTAAGTATCTATTTTAGGAAAAAGCAGTGTATGTATCTCATAATATTTTTCTTTAGAGAGATCAGTTCTGCAATATACTTTTAGAAAATATGGGTTGATAATAATTGTAACATTGCTACACATTTAGATCCTTTTTTTGTTGTGCAGAAGTTGCCTTCTTTTTTTTTTTGCTGCTCTTGCCATGCTGAGGAGCTTTTCCTTACGCAGTCCAGGATACACAGCAGATGTCCAGGATTCTGGAGATTTGCTTTGTTGCCAAATCATCAGGTGTCTGCATTGCACCAGTCCTTCTGGTCTTCTGTTTGGGAGATGGCTGCGTTAGCAGACCATGGGCCAACTGTAATGTTTGGCTTCAGAAACAGAAAGTAGTAATTAGGCTGTTAGTGTTCTCCTAGGATGTTACCTCTGCTTTAAAGAAGTAGTTTTCCATACCAAAAGGAAGGAAAAAAAAATTTACTATTGCATACATCTTGAAGTTGAGTCTCAGCTGCTTTAGTTGTAGAAATTTGGTTGGACTTTGCACCACTTTTTCTCTTTTTAAATATATCCTTCAGTTACCAGAACTGTCCTTGAAAGCTGTTCTGAACCAGAAATACTGTGCAGGACAAAATGCAACTTCTTTCTTTTATATCAGGAACCTTAAGAGTCTATCATTATATTGATTTTAAAAAGCAAACGGGCTGCAGTTCCATCGTGTGGTTACTGAACAGGCTTCACTTTTCATCCAGAATGACCACGCTCTAATGAAAAACTACCTTTGGCTTCTGTTTCTTGGTCGGTGGAAATATTGACCACTCAAAGGTAGAGTGACTCACTAATAATATCTCCATTACAATAATTCAGCAAACGGCAGGAGAGAGAAGTGCTGATGAGGGGGAAAGGAGGAAGCTGGCTGATGGAAGAAGCAGTCCTCCTATTGAGCAATTCAAATGTATATTTGAAATAATTACAGGAAGAAAATATATTGTAACAAAATGCTGCCTTTTGATGAAATTCTTCTGTAGTTAGTTTCACAGGTAACTTTATACACTTATTGAATTTCCGAACCAGTGATTGAAAACCTATTGAAGTTTTTGTGTAAAACTAATAAATAGTAGGAAACCTTTCCAATATTTAAGATAAACCATGACATCTTAGTTTGAAGACCAAGGATTTTATCTCGCAGCTGTTTTGTGGATTGTCTTGTTAGGGGTTTTCTGCTGGTTAGCACGTGTGGCTCAGATTTTTAAAGAGCCCCTGTGCAGTGGGAGCGGGTTAAAAGGTGGCTGGAGCCTGGCGGTGGTGTTTTAAGCGCTTTGCTGTAGCCTCCAAGGCATTATTGTAGCTGAGATGAAGTCCGGTCTCTTGCATTTTATAAATTGTTTTTTGGCTTTTGTTTCTTATGTGTTGCTAAGGACTTGCAGTCGTAAACATTGTGAAAAGCATAGTTGGTTTCTTCGTTTGTTTGTGTGTTTTCTGTCTCCTCTGTGTCAGTTTTCTTTGGTGTGGCTACACAAGGAGAAACTTCATTTCTCTCTCTTTTGGTGGAGAGAGAAAGGAATGTGGCTTCTGAAAGGTAAATTTTGTTTCACCGAGCATATGCCTGCTTCCCAAGCTATCCAATGGCATGTTTTTCCAGAGTAGCCCAGAGCAAAGGCTGAGTGGCAGTTTGCTCTCAGTGAAAGCAAAGACTGTGCTGGGAATGACAGTGAAAGTGTACGGGAGAGGGCAAAGGAGAGAGTTCGGGGCAATCTGCTTCAAAGGGATGTTACTTATGAACCACCCAGAGCAGCATCAGTGACATCAGCCCTGACCAGCTCTCGGTGCCTGCTGGGGGGTGCTCAGTCCCCACCACCCCCTCAGCCAGATGCAATTCCAGAAGCCGCGCATCCCACTCTCCCACGCCGCCGGAGCAGCTGCTGCTCGGGCTGTCACCTGGCTGCTGGTGCCGAGTGAAGCCCTGGAACTGGGTTCCTCCTGAGGAGAAGACAAGGGGCCAGCGGGAAGGACTCAGCCCACGGGTCGCCGGCCACACATGTCAGCAGCTTGAAACACAGAAACTGTCATAACACGAAACCCTCATTTCTGTAACTTGCACCTGAAACAAGTTGTTAATCTGTATAGCTATACATATCAGGAAGGATTGCATTTCTCTCACAAAGCAATGCCCCTTGATTTGACTCCTTATTTGTAATCATGTAATATATTGTATTGGATGATATTTCTATACTTTTCTATGTAGAAAATCTATAATTACCGTTTTTTTTTTCTTCTTAGATGTTAGAAGTCTGACCAGTCTTGCGCACACACGTTCTCTCAAGTGAAATTGAATCCTTGGCCACAATTTTTCAAATAATTTTCCCTGCGAAAGTGAGAGGGGGTGCCAAAGGACTGGCATGTCAACACTCTAGTTCTGGTTTTCAAACATTTTTAATGTGACAAAAGCAGATTCCATTTTGGTCAAATCAAACAATTTAACTACCTTGTTCATTTGATATATATATATGTTTTTTTGGATGAACTAATGCCATTTTTACTGATTCATTTGTTGCCCCTCCATCGCAAATATGAAACGTCTCTTTAAAGCCTCTTTCAAAAGACCCCAGTCTTCATTCATACCCATAGTATGAAGTATTTGACCTTGGATACATTTGAACTCCTAATGGGAGTCTTTGTATAAAATTATTTAAATTATTATTTAGCTATCTTATCTTTATAATGTCATTTAAATTTTATGCTTGCCTATGAGATAAATAGTTTTCAAATGTACTGAATGCTTTGTTTACGTAGATATAATCTCATTATTCTTAAATGTTTGTCTTGTTTTGCTACACTTTCTCGTTATCTGAATTTTAGACCTGAAAACAGCCATATTTAGTATTGGGAACATTAAACCAATCTAACCATATTGGTTGAAAAGGCATAGTGATTATCTTTATGGGTTTGCAAAACAGGTGTCAAGTTTAATCATTCTCTTCACAACAAAAGTTTGTTCAGTTATTCAAATTCACTAATATTTTGATGTGATTGTTTTGACTTTTAGAAATTAAGAGGAAAGTTACTGATTGGCTGTGTGGGGAATTAGATCCAGTGTCTACTTGAAAGAAAGAAAACAATTTCTATACCATAGCCACTTTGATGGAGAAAGGGAGGAGGAATCTGCAGTTGAAATCTCTTTATGGAGTACCAATAAAATGGTATACTTCTAAACCGATTAGTTCAGCTTCAGTGAAGCAATGAATATGTTCTGTGAATGTTTTGCAGAAATTTGCCTGCCCGTCATAGAATCGTTGGGTTTCTTTTCCTCCACCTCACCCTCATTTTCAGTGCCTGCTATTCCTGGTCCAGCTGCTGCCAGGAAGTCACTGGAAGTGATTGAGTTTTGCAGATCTTCATTTATTTAAGTGGTGAGAAAAAGATGTTCGCTGGTAGTGCCTTCAAATTTTGAGTAGTTTAGGTTTTCTTCTAGCTTCATCAGCATCCCTATTTGAGGACGAAGAGTTGGAATTATAGAGCACTGGCTGCCTCCTCGCTTGGGTTGCTCTCAGTTTACTGCTCTGATCCTGCCTTTCTGCTGAACGTGTTACTCTCGTTCTATTCAGAGTTGTTATACCCGTCAAAACATCTCTCTTAATAGAATCTCTTGTGTTATGTTTCTTTGTGTGCAATTATAATCTTGATGCCTTTAACATTCTTGGTTCATTATTGTTTTCTTCTGTGCAATAAAGGCAATTGGTTTTTTCCCTAGAGTCTGCTGCAAGGGTTCTAGTGGAGCAGCTAAGGAGATATCCACGTTTGTTATATCGTTAAAATGTGCGTTTCCTGAAGTGTGGCTGTTAAAATAACAAACATTAGTGTTTGAGTTGACTAGAGAACAGCAATTCAATTGAGGCAATGTCTAAGACATTTGAATTGGAAATAAAGCCCAAATATTCAGAGTGTTTACAAAAATTGAATTGCACTGCAATGACTCTTTTCAAGGTAGGAGGTGTAACTTTTATATAAATATTGCTTTCATATTTTTAAAAAATATTTTAGAAGGGGAGGGTGCTTTTTTTTATCAGTGTGACTGACTTTTTTGGTTACATCTCTGGCTTGAAGTATTTAGGCAGAGGTTCAAATGCTTGTGTTGCTTGATGCTGCAGGTTTTTGCTGTGCCAGTGCTGGGGCTAGCTGCTGTGGAAGGGGAGGATCCCGAGCCTTTCCTCCTCGGTCTGTATCCAGTTGTATAAACCCAGTCCCTTGGGAGACTTGGAGAGCTCTGGTGCACAGGGGGGCCATTTGGAGAACTCGCCTGCCAGGAAACTTAATTTCCATTTTTTTCTGCAGGATTAATTTGCTGCTAATATAATGCTAATGAGGGGAATATGTGTCTGAGGAATGCAATGTGAAACCTTATCCTAGTCACAATGATCTATCCGTGATGAAAAATAGCATTCTGGATTACATGGAGGAAAAACTTGATTACCGGTTGGTCATGTTTGAAGTCGGGACCTTCCCTTTCATACAGTAGCATCAACGTCCTTCATTTATTTAATTTTGCCAAAAATGATGTCACCAGTACAATTCAGTAGATGTTGGAATGATGAGTGCTTACTGGTTGGTGATGCATGAAGTTTAATTAGATATTATAGCTCAAATATACAAGGTTCATCCTTGCAAGGATTTTGTTTTATTCCTGGATGCTATTTAATTCCGTTGTATATCTACTTATAGCTGCAGAATTTTCTACTGTGTTGCTTTTATACTTAATATCTGGGTTTTTTTAGTAAACCATGTGGAATTTATGCCCTAACCTTGGGTAGTATGTTTTGGGATCAATGCGTGGAGATCTGAGATTTCCTGGCATGAATCTTGTTTCAGGGACGTGACCTTACTTTACTGCTTTCGGTCATCATTAGCATACAGTAAGGTTTAATGGCTGAAGTAAGGAAAATTTGTCTTGAGTACTCCAGGTATGAATTGTCCAACTGTCATTTATTTGTTGTATTTATGTATTTCCCCTCAAGTTGCACCATAGCAGGAGTTTGGGTGACTTTGTGTACAGAAGGGTTGCAGTGGCACGAGTAGCAGGGGGAGCTGACTGACCGTGAGTGAGCACTGGGACTTGTTTGGCTGTTGAAGGACGTGGGCGTGGAACCACGTTCTTTGCTGCTTGTAAGGTTTCTTTGCATTTGCGTAGTGTGTATACAAAATGAACGGGGAATAGAAAGAAAGAAGGTTACCGTATATGTGTCCACACTTTAGATCAGCTTTGAGAGTTGGGTTTGAGGTTTGGGGTTTTTTCTTTTTTTCCCCTTTCTTGAGCAATCAGGTGTTAGATTGCATGGCTTCATGAATGGAAATTCAGTTTTCATACAAAGCCTTTATACAAAAGGATGGAAGATGATATTACTTCTGGTATGCTGCTTTCTCTTATACCAACCCAGGATTCTGTTCGTGTTCAGCATTTCCATTCCTCCTCCGCTCTCAGGCTTCAAATTGTTATCAGTCACTGTCTCCATTAACTGATTCTCTGCCTTTGGTTATGTTTGTATCCTCAGGGCATGGCTCAGTAGGGTCATCTGTTGCCCAAAATGCAAACACTTGGCTAGTGTTCTGTCCTGTGTGTTTTCTTAGGCTTCACTGTGGAGATCATCACACAGCGTGGGTTAATATTCTTCCAGGTGCCTGGGAAATGTTGAAATCCCAATGCAGAACTTTCCACAGGCTGTGAAATCTCTGCACGCTCACTGAACTCTCTATGCATATGAATATGCAGCTTAAAAATGATGCTTTGTACAAACATGCAAATGGATTAATGGCTGTGGTTCATTACTGGCTATTGATTGAGATTGGACATCACTGGACAACCATTTGGGGATGATAATGGATTTGAAATGACTGATCCACAACTTTGTGTTTCAGAGGAACTGTGACACAGGATTATCATTGTTAATATAGGTCATAAATCTGTTCTGTATGTGGAATTCATGTGTCTGAACTCCTTCCAAACCACATTTTTCCCTGCTTCAACAGCCCTTCATTAAAATTTGAGGGTTTGGAATCACTCCAGTGGAGGAAAAACAACACACGCTGGATGGGATGGGTGTTGAGATTAACTATCATACATTATTAGCACGCTATTTAAGGTATGTTATGGATGTTGATTGGTACTACGCATGATTTTATGTGACCTAAATACAGTAATTTATCTTAAAAATATAAGAGTGCATAGAGAGAGCTTAATTTAAATTGACATTGTTTGAGGGACAATATTGGAGTGTTACAGAATAGATACCATTTCTGAAAAATACGGAAGCTTTGCAGTGTTTACTCATTACATTTAATTTCAGGCAAAATAATTATTCCTCATGAAGTTAATGGAGAAAGAATTACTTGGCAATATCCTAAAGCAAGATTGCACAACTGGATCCGGAAAGAGTGTCTGCCTTCAGCATAAGCAGCCTTCGTAATTGTTGGAGATCCCACTAGCTAGGCTCCTGCAAGCTCCCTGCTTCAAATAGGATGCCCAAATGCTCCTGCTCCTTGATAATAGATGTAGAATTTTGATGGGGAATGCTGGACATGCATTGGCAGAAAGCTTTTAGAAGAGACATTATTTATTTTTTTAAAAAAGTGTGTTTTTTTGGTTGAAAGGGTAATTATTCATTGGTCTTTAAATCTTGCATAGAGCCCTGCATTGTCTAATGCTTGCTGTCCTGCTGGCATGCGTTTTGCTACGTCTAATCTCCAACTAGTTTATCTTTTGCCTTTTCGTTTTCATTCCATACTTGGCATGCTTCCAAAGCATCCCAAAAGGCAATTTTACATGTGCTAAAAACTGCCTTCTACCAGGTGCCCAAATTATTTTAAAATATCATCTAACCACTTTTAATTACGTGACATTGACAGGCAGCTGACTCATTTTTTTTATGCTTCCAAAAGACTAGCCTGTAGTGAATTTTCACGCTCAGTATTTTTGCTGGGGTACTAAGCCAATCTTAGCAAGCTAACGGATTTGAATGTAGCAGGCCTTACTGTGGTCTGTAGAGATCGTAACCTGGATTGGAGCAATCTGCTACCTTGTGGACGTAACAAAAAAATCATCACAATGATCCAGAATGCAGAGCCATAGGCTGTGTTTAGAGCAGGCCAAAACCTCAGAATAAAGGAATAATTGTGCACTGGCACAGGGAGAAGCTGGTATGAGCAGTGGGAAAGGAGCCAAGTGAAACAGGATTTTCCTGTGTGTGTGTGGCCAGGTATGCCAGCCTCCGACAGCAGTACTCGGTTCAGAAAGGGAAAATGCTTCAAAATATGGAGGACTTGCTAGGTTGAAACTTGTTTATGAATGATTTGAATTCATTGTCTGAAAATTCATTTATACCTTGTTAGTAGGAGGAGCATGTTATATTTAATTTATCGCAGGTATGACATTGTCACTTTTGAAGTGTAATGTAGCCTCAAGGAAGTTTTAGTAAAGAAGGCAAACTTCATTCAAACAAAAGACTACTACTTTTATGATGCCTGGTCCTGGGGTATGTCTTATCTAGAAGCGGTGAGAAGTGGTGCTATGCCAAAAGATTGCTTTATGGTTTTTTCCCTTGGTGTCGCGCCCAGCTGTCAGCCAGGTAGAATGAGGGGGGAAACGGTTATCCTGTCTTGGGTCAATATATAAGCATGAAATATGATAAAAAGATCTAGCAATTAGGTAATGTAGAATGAAATACTCCCTTGAGTTTGCACTTGGCATACGATGCATTGACAGTTTCCTGAAGATTCCCAGCCGATAGCCTCGTGTCACAGATTTTTGCAGGATGGTTGCATTTTTCTTCTCAGACAAAACGCCACGTACCTGGGTACTCTTCACCATCTGCTGCTCACTGCCATGCTTCCTGGCTTTAAAACTTCCTCATTGGTTTATAGAATGTCAGTTTATGATTAATTTTGCATTTTTGAAATTTAATTCCTTTTATTCCTCAGCTTTGATGATAAATGAGGAAAAGAAAAGGCATTTTTGTATTTCTACTGCTGACTATTCTGGCATTCACCTTCTGTATAAATGACATTTTATGTGTATTACTAGAACAGGAGTAAAATTGGGTTTAAGATTATTCTGAAGGATGAAATGTATTACAATTAGTACATAAGATGTGTCTTAGACACATAGTCCATGAGGATAATGAAAGCAACACGCAAAATGAACCATAGATATCAAAAAACCCTAGGGGTTTTAATAAGAAGTGTCACTGTAAATAATTAATGTGACCCAGAGTTCCGGTAACAGAAGAACTGAACGAGTCTGTCTCAAGTCTGTTTCAAGGTTACAGAATCTATTAGAAACAAAATCTTTGCTGCTGAGTGGCTGGTTTAAATACAGACTAAGAACACAAGACTCTTGTCCCCAACAGCGAGTATCAGGGGATGCCTAGGAATGGGTAAGAATAGGAAAGGCATTTATGAGGTTGTGTCATAGTACCCTCCGGGACTCTACGTCTTATTCCGAAGGTACTTGAGCCAGGTGCAGTTTCCATGTAATCCTTGATGTATTCCTCTTCCAAGACTTTGTCCCATTTTCCTTTATTCCCACAAACAGTTGGATCCACATCCTCCTTTACCAAGGCACTGTGCAAGTCTCCTGCCTGGTGTGGAAAAAATCACCTGTTGTCTTCAGTATTTTTTTATGGGAACTTTTAAAATAACTTGTTGACCCCAACCTTTTTAAAATTCAGCCTGATTTTCATCTTTGGTGAGAAGAAAATGAAGGGCTATAACAAAAACACCTCATGACAAAGCAGGACAATAAAGAAGAGTTCTGATGACTGCACAGCTGACCTGATGTTTGGTATTTTCATCCCTTATGTTGGTTTTAGTATCAAATAGAGGGAAAAAGAGTGTTTAAATAGAGCTCTCGTAACCAAAGCTGGGACCCTATTGGGTAGGTATGTACTTTCCTAAGTGTAAGTGTCTGGATCATTGTTTTTAACCTTGTTTCCAAGGAAAATTAAGCTTACAAGGATGTATTGCCACCCATCCCTTTGCTATGCTGCTTTTGAGTGTGTTCCTTACACCCTCTGCCCTGTTCTCTGGTAACTTTTAACCTGCAGGCTAATTCTGAAAAAAACTTGGAAGTCTAAAGAATCAATCAATTCCTGATATATTTATTTAATCAACAGCTAAAATGATGTGGCAAAGAGGCAAAAGATACTTCCATAGGCATTTAGGCTTCATTAGTTCTGTTTTTCATGGAATAACTCAATTTTTCTAGACATTTCCTTTATTTTTCTTTCCTTTTTGGCCTAGCATAAAATGTCAGCAAAATTAAAGTAATCTTAAACTGTATTTGCAGTTCTTCTCTTGGGCTTTGCTGTGCTTAGGGTCTACCTGTGCTGATAATGCAAATAGTATAGCAGCTTTTAGAGTTTTGCTTTAGAATAATTGCGTTAATAGAGGTAAATAAAAGAGACATAATTTTTGCAATTAAGCAACTGGAATATTGATTGCAAAGTGTTTTTTCAATTGGTAAAAGGCTGTTAATCCTTGAATGTTCTAGACTGTAAGTTTAAAATTTGTTGTTGAGTTGCTGATGCTTATGTTGTGTGGTAAACTTCCACTCAGATGCCACCTCTTGCTGCAGCTCTTTTAGGACGCAAAACTTTAACACAAATTGCGTTTGTTTTAGCGTGTTTCTTTGAGAACCGTTATTTGACAGCACTGTGTGTAAGGCTTTGCCTTTTGATTTAGACTGTAACTGTCTCAGGAATGGAGCTGTATCTTCGTTTTTCTGCAGAGCACGGGGCACATCCAGAGGAGTATATAAATAATACAAATGCTAGTAGCACAGATGTTGCTACGTTCACTTAATGCCATGTAGAATACAGTAACAAAATTGTTATCTGGTTCCCAGTACTGTCCCTAGTAACTGCTAAAACTAATATTCCTGTGAATAACTCTTACGGTATGATGGACAGAGAAGTTTGCCTTACTCTTACTTACTGAATAAACTGTAGAGCAGGATGTCCTCTCTCTCCACCAGCGTTCAGAATAAAGCTGACCGAGAATGCTCAGTGGTTGTGAAGAGGTATTGCTCCAGTCAATGGCATGAGAGATTGAAAGAGGGGTGTCCTAGGCAGCTAGATCTAATGGTACAAATGACTTTATCATTTATTTTGGCTGATGCAAAATGACAATCCTTGTAAATTTGGAAGGGTGGGAACTGCGTTCTTGCTTGACAGCTGATGTTGTCAAGCAGAATAGCTTGCGAGCTCTGTGTTCCACATCATCTTCAGAGTTAACATGAGTAATCCCCCTGGAGTAGCTCGAGGTTCAGACTTAAGTCCATCATCCAGAGACATTTGAACAAGGTGCAGTATTTGAAGCTACTTTCACAGTTGCTACTGTGTTTGCTGTGATTAGAGGGCAACACTGTCAGTGTAGCTTTTGCCTCCTTTGACTGGTTATCCAGAAAGGTAATCAGTCACCTGAAATGCTGTAGAAATAACTCAGTGCCAAAGGCTCATGCTGTCATTGAATATGACACTTAATTATCGATATGTCTACAACTCAGTAAGTATTAATGGAGAGGCATCTTGTGGTGAGAACAGTGAGGCTGGAAGAAGGAGGACTATACAATGAAAGGAAATGTGTGTGTTCAGAAGATGAGGGAGGAAAGATTTGTTAAGGCTTGAGAAGGTAATGCTCCATCTGCTTTTGCAGAATTCAGAATTAACATTTCGAAAGTTTTTTTTCCACTGTAATTCTTTCTGGAAGGGCAGGTTTATAGCATCAATTAGGAATACCTGAAAAGAGTTGGAAGACAGAACTGTATGTGTATTTATTATTAAAAAAAAATCTATCCATAGAGACAATGCAGGGGTTACATGTGTCGTGGATTCTTCCATTGCCTAGAACTTTTGAAAGTTTTTTTTCCTACAGAAATACTTTGTTCTAAACTCAACAGGCATATTTCATCCCATATAGTGCTTTGATCTGCTAGAAAGTCTTATCAGAAAACCCCCAAAACAGACCAAGCAAGGCCATGCAAACCCAACTGATAGTGGCCATATAGCACTGTACACGAATATACTGCTACTTTCTTCGAAAAAGATTACTAGCACCAAATTTCTAGAAGTTGGCAAAGTTATTTGCATATATGTGAAGGTGTTTCAAGTGGCAGAAAAAGATTGGGATTACATTGTTCTTGTCTCCTAATATGTTTTCTGCTACTTTGATTTGTTTGGTAAAAAAGTGTTTTATTATCTGAATTAAAGAGATACACAACGCACAATTACTTGGAGGTTTCCCTGTTCGTGATCAATCTTAAATTCAGATGGAGATTATGTATAGAGCTGCTGATAATTAAGGCTGAGCATCTAATGTCATATTTCCGTATGTTTTTTATATTAAAAATCAGTATGCATTTTCTTTGGAAATCAGTCATATGGTAGAGGACTGTGTGGGTATCATGGACTGTTAAACTGATAGCTTAAATCATGAGAAACATCAGGACCAAAAATTGCTGCAGATCAGAAAAAGTGTGTCAGTATTGATCAGCTATTAAGTCGACAGGATTATTTTCTAAAAGCAGCATTTTGTTTTGGATGCCTGACTTGGCTTGACATAGCACTTTTTTTTCCTGATGTGTGTGTCTGGTTTGGATCATAGTGTGTGGTGAAGATTTCCTGGCCACAAAGTGCAGGTCCCAGTGCTAAAACAGCGCTGCCCGCCGCCGTTCCCGTGAGCAGCAGTTTGTGCTCCCCAGAAGTGCTGATACGAAGTTGATAAACGCGTACTTGCAGATCCTCAACTGGTTCAAGGCCCCTTTCTTCACTGGAGTGATGCTTTTTCTTATGCCCAGGGAAAATTAGGGAGCTGGTGTTGCAGGGACTGGGGCGCTGGGCCCCTCTGTTCCTGAGTATTTTTGCCCTTACTTCTGCTGTTATTATGTCCCTCAAAACTTTTCCTCCACAAAGGACGCTTTTGTTTTCAATCTCTGCTTTTTTTGTCCTTTGATCTGTAAGAAGGGCTAAACCTTGTTTGAAACTCTTTCCCTTGCCACAGATTGCCAAATTGAATCCATTTCAACTACCTGCCTGCTCACATCTGTGTTCTGAAAGATTTTCATCACTGCCTGGATTCTTCAAATTCAGCCCAAGGAACCGGTTCTCCATGTAGCATTTTGGGGATCATGTATTAAAAAATACATAAGCAATACATCTCTTTTTGTGATTCACAACAGTGGCAGCACATACTACCCTCTGAATCAATTATAGATTTCATCAGTCCCACTTTATACCTGCTTCTGAATTTGTTTTAAAATAGCTCTTATTTCAGAAATGTATAAGGGGTATGATCATTTGTCATTTCGCTAACTTTATCTGTCTCCAGAAGTGAGATCCAGCTTGAGTTATTAAAAGTACAAGTGTTTCATTAATAAAAGCACATTTATTCCTAGCAGCTTGACAAAATTAGGGTCTCCTTCGAACCCTTCCTCAGCCTTCAAGCCTTTATGCTTTATTATGGTGAAAAAAGCTTCAAAATTATTCCTGTTGCAATGTTAAAATTTTGGAGAGATTAATCTCTCAAAGCTTTGTCTTAGGCATGGGGGTGTATCTGCCTTAATGAGGGTTATAATGATATTTTCACAAAAAATAGCTATCTAAACCGCAAGTGTTAAAAATAGTCAAAAGTTTAGGCAGGTGATATTTCATAATGGCAAGTTCCCCCTTAAGATCTATCAGGTAAATGATGCACATATTTCAAGCTGTCTTAGCAGGTACTTTTGCAGAACATTCTGGTGGACATCTATTGGAAAAGGAGAAAAGGAAGAATATTTTAAAAGTCTGACACCCCACCCCCCGATTTTCGATGAACTAAATATCTCTGAGTATATTCTTAGGATGGAGTTTCACAGTAGTGCTCGGTATCAGCCCTTGAGATGTTTTCAGTTCCCACAGTTTTATATCCAGAGATTTGGAAGAAGGATTTTTACTGCCTGTGATAGCACATTTTCCACTATTCAAGAGAGTTTATTGGATCCTAAAGGCAAGATATTCTTACTGATGTTGGTGAGATAACACCAGAAGTTTGTCTGAAAACCCAAGGTTAAAATATTTTTGGCCTGTATTTTTGTGTATTATCCCCAAGCATTTTTCCTCTGTTTGGGTTTTGGTTTTGTTTTTGATTTTTTTTTTTAGTAAACAAAATAGAAAAACTCTGTTATTCCTGGTCTAATTTGGGAAGCTGGCGTTAACTTTTTTCAGTATTTTGAAAGAGCTGGAAATGAAGGGGCTGTAGATCAGTCGACCTAACTTTTATACTGGGAAAGCTGGTAGAATTGATGCTAAGAACCAAAAATACAGGATATGCGGATACATTTGTTATAGTGAAGCATTGGCAGGCGTCAGCGTGGCTTTGGAAATTACATCTCGGAAATCTGTTAGAGTTCTCTGAAGGGCTCGCTGAGCATTTGGTCAAGGGAGATTCGTGAATTTGGTATACTTGGATTTTCAGTAAATTCTTCTTAAGGTCATTTGGCAAAAACTCTCAAAGAAGCAAAGCTGTCCTGAATAAAAAGGAAATTTATCTTGTGAATTTAAAAAATGGTGAAATGATAGGAATGTCACTTTCAGAACGAAGAAATTATTTAAGTCCCACGGGGATCTGTGCTGGGACCTAAGTTATTAAGATGATCTTGGAAGTTGGGGAAGACAATGCGGGGAATGAGAGTGCTGATCGTAATAATTCGTCGGGGCAGTAAAAATGAAGGTTGCATGTGAAGAATTACAGGAAAAGAATTCCAGTCCCAACAGTTGACTCGACAGTGAGGTGGCAGATGAAAGTCAGTGTAGATGACTGTAAAGTAACACGTATGAGAAAAAATGGTCCTAATCATGAGTAGATAATAATGGGTATAAATTAGTTATTACTGCTCGGGAAGGAAATATTGGAGCCACTGTGGTCAGGTTGTTTTTTTTTTAATCTCTGTGTAGTAGTGCTAAAAATGCTAATCAAATGAAAAAAACCCACAGAATAACCCAGGAAACACCACTGTGCCATTGTATACCTCCATTGGGTACCTGTTTCTTCAGAACGTGTGTTCCAGGTCAAAAGGTGCTCAGGAAGGTGGTAAACGTGATCAGAGGTGGAATGACGTCTGTATGAGGAATGAGTCAACAGAGTAGGAATCTTCAGCTTTGCGGGTAAAATATGATATAATGGGGAACCTGTAATATCACAGCTGGTTTAAAGAAGGCAAATGTATAGTCAGCGTTTACTTTTAATCACAGCGTTAGAATTAGAAGCATCAAATGAAATGAATTAAGGTATTTAACACCCCAAAATAGTTTTTCACACAATGCCTATTACATTTTGGAATTCATTGACACAAGAGATTGTGGGTGCCAAAGGTTTGCATATGTTCAAAAATTAATTATTCGTAGAGGAAAATCTCCGTGGATGCTTGTTAAGTACAAAGTTTCTGTCTCAAAGAAAACCTGAGGCACAGGCTAGGTCTGGGAGAGTTTAATAGGAGAATCGCTCTGCATACTTTTTCTTCTGATTTTATTAAGAAACCCCTACTGTATAACATGAGACTGAACCAGGTGGACTTTTAGTCTGTAGCTGTATGTCCATACTTAAACGAAATAGAGCTATACTAGTTTATATCTGAAGATTTGGCCACAAAGTCTGAGTTAACTTTGTATTTTTCATTTATGTAACATACTGATGACCCCAAGAGATAGGGAATATGTTAAAGTGTTTATACAGAGTCAGAAGAAACAAGACTATGGTGCTTAAATAATAACTTATATGTAGAAAACGATACAGACTCGGGAAATATGAAAATATTCTTCCCTGAAGCTATTTTATTCTATTTTGAAACTGCTATTTTGAAAGCAGTTCTCTGGGCTTAAGTTATTTTACTGATAAACTCATAAATAGACTACAAAAATTAAGAATGCAATTTTGGAACCCGTATTTACTTTCCCATGGAAGATAGCCACTTGGTATCTCTTTTATTTTCTTTTGATAGCGTATTTAATACATAACTGCTTGATCTATGATGTGTCGGAAAACTGTATAATGTAAAAATATGGATGTTTTCAAACATAATTTTTTTGTTCATATGCATTTTAATGTAAAATCAACAATTGCTACTTGACCTATCTCTCTAAACATAGTTAAATGATTTTGCTCTGTACTTTGAAAACTCTACACCTATACCCTTGCTACAAACTATTATTCTTTTTAATTCCTCATAACAGTGGAACCCAGCCGGTCAGTTCAAGGGGAGATGCAACAATGAGGATATGGGACTTTGCAAAATGCACACGGATTCTGATTGCTGAAGGACATGGCCACGCTGAGTGGGGCTGCTCATGGCGTTCACGTGGTGATTTCGTGGCTTCTGCCTCCATGGACAACACAAGTGAAATATGGGACATTAACAGGTATGGAGTTACTGGAGATTCTTTATTAGCTGATTGATAGCTTTACTTAATAACTACTGGTTTATGTTTTAGCCCAGGGAGAGAGAGATATCTAGCATCAATTTGTGGACTTCACTTTAATAACATAGATAAATTAAAGGGAGTGGTGCAAAAAACAGACTTTGATGTGATTTACTAGATATAAAGGCTTTACTAAATAGGGAGCTGGGAAGGACTTAATTTAAGATAGTGCCAAAAAAACCTATTTGCTTTTATTCGGTGTCTGTTATTCTGTGTTGTTGGTTTTTTTTAAGGTCAGAGCTTTGTGGAACTTCAATATGTAATTTAAATAAGTAACTGAACAAAAATTTAAGTAAGTTTTCTATATAGTTTTTCTAGCTCATGGGTACACAACACACTTCAATTTAAGGTCAGACAAGTGGAAATTTATTTTATTGATTATATATGTTTTGGCAAAGGTGACTCAAGATTAATAAATCAATGTATACCTCTTCATTTTCTGTATTATCCAGGCAAGTGCGTTTTTGTGAAGATGCTTCTAGAATATTAGTATATTCCTGCCTATTAATTAATTATTAGTTCCTCGGCTTTCTTCAGTTATGTTTTAGGTGACATATTTTGATTGATTTACACCTTAAAGGAATGGAATGGATTTTTAATGTTTTTTTTCCAAACTGTTCCTTCTACACTCCTGAGTAACTTAAGAATACTGTTACTGAAACCACTGTCTTGTACTAGGTCTGATTTTTAGCAACTGAATATCATCAATCCACACACAAGACTCTAGTCTCATTTGTGTTTTCCCTGGTGTGTTATCATCCAGTCCGAATGGATTTTTCCATTTCCTCTCAGTCTTTTTCTTCCTTTGCATGTGAATGAGGCGAAATATACCTTCGAGCTTGTTGGCCGCTGCAGGGAAAGAAGCTTCACTGAACAAAGCAAGGGGGACTTTCTTCTTTCATTCCTTTTGCCTAGATCACTCCCAGTCTGCTCCAATTGCTGTGAGCCCTACAACCGAGACCTAGAGACCTATTTAGGGGCATGCTTGGCGAAGTGGGAGCGCAGAGGGATTTTGTTGTAAAAGTGAAGCACTTCTCTGACAGGCACATATGAATTTAGACTTTTCCAAATGTTGTAATTCAGCCAGATTGGTGGAGAGCTAATTATAATGCTGGGAGTATCAGATTTTCAGTCTTGCTTTCAAATTGTGAATTGAGGAAGCATTAAATAATAGCATTGTTTTCCAAATGGGATAAGCAATGTATCCTTTCATGTAATATTCAGAAGTATTTTGGCGAAGCTGAGAGCAGCTACTTGAAAGCTTGAAACAAATACACAATTTTTCTAAAACCATAGACAAAGCAGTTAAAGTTTGGCAAAGTTCAAGACAACTGAGAAGCGTGCTTTTTAACAGAAATTGTCAGCCAGTTCTGATAACAGATTATGCTCCCACCGTTACTATCAGTAATAAGAATAAATGGTCGGTGCTTTGCTTAGAAAAGAAAACACCAGAATGTATTGTCGCCTCTGTTTTTTTAACCTGTTGTAGGATTTTAATACTTTGATCATCCTTTATGGCATATTCATGACCTTTAAGAAATAATACGAAGAACAGCTTTAATTTTATGTCAGAATGGTTTTGAGTTTGCATAGACAAAGGTTTTGTTTAGACACTTTAAAATATCTTCTCCACCGAGGAAGCTTTTGTAGTCAGAGGAATCAAAGCAAATCTTCATCACCAACCCATGCCTCCCACTCACACTCATTACCAACTCTCATTTCCACCTTCAGTGTATCTGATGTGCATTTTGCATTTGAAAATGAGAGTAAGGAACACAGCCATGTTATGAAAAGCTAGTTATCAGCATATAATTATTGAAGCCTTAAGTCATGCAAAAATCTCAGTGGCTAAAGGGAGCAGGAGGTGGCACAAAAATGTGGTGTAGTATGCTGAAAATAGTAGTATTCAGAGTATGAAATTAAAAAGCCTTACTTGGAAACCTCACTGATGGACTTCCAGACTGTTCACAGTAGGAGCCTCCGTCTTCATTTACATTACATTAGCTAAGTCCAAAAGACAATTGAGTTCTGTTTAGCTTGTCTGTTTAGATGAATTTTTAAGATGTGCTGTAGAAGTATGTGGTGCATGCACTTAGTGTAAAATGAGTACTGTGGAAAAATTAGATGCTCTTGAAGAGCTGTAAAAAGGGATTTGAAGACAACAAGACATGGCTTTTTCAAGCTTAAGACATCCTGCCTAAAGACCCAATTCTGCAAAACAGTCAGCTGATATTGATCCCTATGCCCGTGTTGACTAATTCAAGTGAAAAATCGACCCGTGCAGAATACATGGCAAGACGTGGAAATAAGGAATAGCTATTGAAAGATTAATCAAGCTGGTAGTTTCCAGACTGTATTGTTAATTTGGTGATGCTTATATGCAGAAATGCTATGCGAAAGAACCTGCAGTGTCTTTTGGCTTGGCAGTAGTAATTGCCAAGCTAGTTGGCTGAGTTTGGCAGCACTAATCCTATATGTATCCCAGAGTGTCACCTGTAAATTTGTTATGTGCCTGGAGTTCTCTGATATGAATGAAGCCAGCTATGCTAGGTACTATATAAATATGCAACCTCCTTCAGACTCCATTACAGTTTGAGTGGGTGCAACAAAATGGGAAGGTGGAGCAGGTTGTTCACAAGGGTTTTCGATGCTTAGAAAGCTTTTTTTCTTCCCATCCTCACAGAATATGTGCTTATCTAGTGGTCATCCTTAGAATTCTCCCTCTCCATGTGTCTGCCAGACAACACAAGCCCTGAACAGGGGACGGAGCACAAGGTAACATACTTGTGGTAGGATAATAATCAGTGATCATAGTTGTTCTGCTTTGTCTAGTGATTTATTCTTTGCACTAATAAGAAATTAACATTTTATAAATGAGAGCTGTCTTTCTTCCTTAATATTACATATTTGGATGGATGCCTGCTTTCAAATTGAATGGCCCTGGAAAGCAGCATATTGTAGGGCGGGGAGGAGAAAGCTAGACGAATATGAAAGCTATCACTGCTACCTTTCTGAAAGCGTTATGTTGTAAATAAATGCCACAAATAGAAATACATACATTTCTGTAATGGGTGGCAGTCATCTTTTTATTTCCAGACTTCAAAAAGCTGCTTTTAAACATTAGAAACATACTTTCTATCTATAAACATAGCTTTTGAAATACCTACCACAGAGTTCTCTGTGGTTGAAAACCAGTCCGGTGTTGTGTTATCTCTGTATAAAGAAAGCAGGGAGGCTGTTTGCTGTCTTTTAGCACCAAAAACCAAGGGGCTTTAACAATCATGAAATCCATTATTGGAGTTCAAAGAACGTGAGGTGCAACCTCTCTAAAATCGGAAAAGGCTACCAACAGTTTTAATAAATTATGTAATTCTTTGCCAGTTATAAGAAAATTGTCTGCTAATCATTTGAATTTTGTTTTCTTAGAAGGTGGAACTACTGTTGGTTTGGGTTTTTTTCTAACTGTTATTATTCACAAGCATTTTTCTTACGTTTATGTTGAAAGTTTCTGTCATATACCTAGCCACAAACGACATTCCTACTAAGAGTGTACTGTGAGGTAGCTTTGTAGTTAACAGCATTCTTCTCCTTGACAAACTTCTGTGCCTTCCATTTAAAGATACGATCTGAGTTTAAAAAACGAAACAGAAAAAAACCCCACAAAACTAACAAAAATCCAAGCACCACCTTCTTCCCTGAAGACACAAACAGATGCTGAGATTGCAACCACGATCCACGTTACTGAAGGATCTGAGGGAGTCTGAGTTCTGGTGTTGGAACTTTTTGATGCTTTCTGCTGGGAGAACTGGCTGCTTTTAAAGGAAATTAAAAAGAAAATGGCCTAACAGGGTGGGGGAGATAACTAATATACCTGCCATGGTTAGAAAAGTAATAAAAAACCCAACAAAAACCAGCAAAAACACAGACATATCTGCTATCTTCAAGGTTATGCGTCTCCTAAATGATTATAGGAAGCAACTTGAACCCAAAGTGGGGGAAGAAGGGAAGAGTCTTACAATTTCTGAGCAGGTTTTTATTCAGCAGCATAGCTCAGGTTGAAAATGTATAGCCAGCCATGTTAATAGCTCGGCAAACAGTTACAGGATTGTTTTCTCAGACCATAAATTCAGGACTGTCAAAGTCATTTTGGCAGGATTAATTTCAATTACCGAACTGTAAATATCATCAGAGATTTACAGCCTGATCTCTAATATGCAAATCAAACTGAACAACATATATCTCGAGTAAACACAGGCAGTTACTTAGTTTTGCAAACATATGCTGTAGAGTGTATGTTGGATGCAAACATTGTTATTTATGCTTTACGCTTTAGAAATTATTTGCACCAAAGTCATAACATTATGATTTTTTTTTTCCCCTGTTTTATCCATTATACAGTCATTGGACCAATTCTCCATTTTTCTTTGGTTTCTTTCAGTAGTGAAAAATATTGGTGCAATTAGGCCACAGAGAAATGCAATTCTGCCCTGTCGTGCAGCAGACCTCGGGACAAATAAATGTTTGCATATTGGAGCCGTTGCTGCTTTTCGGTTGCTGTTTTTTAATCCATCACTTATTTGCTTTCTTTTTCGTTTACCACAGTAACTTTTGTCTAGCTCCCTGAAATTTCTCCCATAATCAAAATTTTATTGTAAAATTCTGAAAAATGCAATTGTTTACATCGATCCTCGGTCATTATTAGTATCCTTTGGTGGATTTGTTCAGGTGCAAATTGAAAAAGTAACTAATCTATCATGATCACTGTTAATGATCCTGTACAAGCACTAATATAGTATCTTATTACTAAGGTACTAATATATTCTTGTACTTATTTCCAAATATACACAAAAATAAGTGTTGACACCTTTTGCTTTTCTACAAGAAGACTGGGAATTTTCACTTCTTTACGTAGCGTCAGATGTATATGACAAATTAATTCCTAGTTTATTTAAATAATTCCTTCTTTTGTTCTTAAGCCTACATTAAGAGCCTTAGCTTCTGTTATAACTTCTCTCCACTTGACAACTGCTGATTATAGTTTTATTTCTTCTTATAAGAACCATTTTGATTTTGTGAAATTTAGGGTTAGCCTACATCTTAAAGAAATTAAGCAGGAATGGATTTTGTTTAATTAGAAGCCCCTAATCAATTATAGCTTTCCCTGGAATGCTACCATGAAATGATGATACTGCACATTTTTTATTATTAAGACATCTTGACAGCGTGCAGTGCAAGACATGATTAAGTTGATTTTAAACTGCTATTATAGTTTTGGTTGGGGTTGGTTTTTTTGCTTTA
>VXBO01014876.1:33217-43505 GCA_013400135.1 Rhinoptilus africanus | reverse complement strand
TTAACTTCCTTAGCTTTTTTCTTTTTGGTTTTTTTGTTGGTTTTGTTATTTTTTTTTTTTTTTTTTTTTTTTCTTGAGGAGGAGCCATTACATCAACAAGAAACAGGTCACCAAAATTCATAGGAGGTACCCCAATGAAAACAGAAAAAATCGTGACTGGAGTTAGAGGTGACAGAAAAATGACCAAAGTAAAAAGTTACTGAAACATACATTATTTCTTTAACCAGTATATGCCTGAAAAGAAAATTAGCAATGAAGTTAGACAATGAAATGGACTGTTTTATCCCTCATTCTTCATATTACAGATGAAACATCCTCGGAGAGGGATGCACAGCCTTTTGAATCATGATGTCATTTTCTTATTACTCTATGATCAATTTATATAACGAACTGCATGCTGAAACACAGACTCAGCTGGTTATTAAACTTCTCAAATATGTTCAAATAGACTTCTGTAATAGTAATTAGTAAAAGATTCTGTATGAAGATACTATCTGAACCACCATTTATAGGAAGGAAAGTTCATGCAGTGCTGTTTTCCTCTTTTTTTGTTTAAAAAAGACAGGCTAGAAGGGTCTTTCTGAATTTTGTTACCCCCTTCAAATCTGTGCTCTTTACTGAAGCAAATGACTGTATCCACACACAGAACCAGATAGCTCAAACATTATATTCCTGAGCACTAAAATCTCCTGGATCAATTTACACTATATCTAATTAATGTACAGCACAATAGGTTTACAATTATAATAGTGGATAAGAAGACTGCAAAAAAATACCACTGCAATTAGATCTTTCCATCTACATTAATTTAGCAAATTAATGACTTTGAAATAGCCTCAAATCAGAAACAAAGAACACTCAGACATTGCTAAATTAGGAGGTTTTTTGTAACTGTTAAAAAAAAAAAGAAATTAAGTGTGTTGATGCAGAACATACAGAAAACAAACAGTGGTGGAAAGTAATGAAGAAGTGTAGATTAATCAGTAACACTACAGGCTTTTAAATCATCTTATTAAGGACATTCAAAAAAGAGACTGTGCTACTGTAAGAGTAGAAATATAAGCATTTACAGAAATTAATGCAACTGCAACTGCCTGTCACTGCTTGTCACCTGAAACTATGTTTTCATATTCTGTGTGGCAGTGGTTGGTATCAGAGAGTTTTGACCACTGCCTGAGTAAAGGTAGTTTTCACACAAGTTAGCAGTTCTAATTTCCTAACTTCGAACTTGAATTTTGGTGATAAACATTGTAGCCCTCACTTGCAAATGCTGTGAGTTGAAACACAGAGGGCCTGACAATTTTAGGTGTTTAGATCTCATCCTAATGTTTATGGGTAAATAGTCTGTTTTATTTTTGAGAAAGCTTATGCAAATTTAATTTGTGTAATTACACTGCTAGTGCAAATTCCCTTCCAATTCAGTGAAATCAGTTTTCTGTGACTGTATCCTTAAATGTCAAAAAGGGACACATACTTTATCAAAGGGCAAAAAGGAAGGAGACAGGGAGAAAATTCACTTGGGTTTACATGCTCAGATTTGTTAATTTTCTACATTGAAAATAACCAAGATCAGCAAATTATTCCCCAGGAAAGTAATCAATATTAGGAAATGTCAAACAAACAAAGAATAAAGCCCAAACACCAAAAACTTGTTTTGGCAGGGGATGGACTAATCCTTTAATACTCAAAAATGTAAATAGAATAGAATGGTTTGGGTTGGAAGGGACCTTAAAGATCATCTAGGTCACACCCCCCTGCCACTGGCAGGGACATTTTCCACTAGATCAGGTTACTCAAAGGCTCATCCAGCCTGGCCTTCAACACTTCCAGGAATGGGTCAGCCACAACTCCTCTATGCAACCCATTCCAGTGTCTCACCACCCTCACAGTAAAGAATTTCTTCCTAATATCTAATCTAAATCTACCCTCTTTCAATTTAAAACCATTACCCTGTGTCCTATCACTACACTGCCTGATGAGTCCCTCCCCATCTTTCCTGTAGGCTCCCTTTAGGTACTGAAAGACTACTGTAAGGTCTCCCCAGAGCCTTCTCTTCTCCAGGCTGAACAACCCCAACTCTCTCAGCCTGTCCTCACAGGAGAGGTGCTCCAGCACTCTGATCATCTTTGTGGCCCTCTTCTGGACCCACTTGATCAGGTCCATGGCTTTTTTATGTTGGGGGTCCCAGAGCTGGACACAGTACTTAAGGTGGGTTCTCATAAGAGTGTAGTAGAGGGGAAGAATCACCCCTTGACCTGCTGGCCACACTTCTAGCACAAATCAAACACCAGAAGGTATAATCAATATTTTTATTATGCTATACTAAGTAATTTAGCCAAGATAATCTTGCATTTATCACAATCCCTTCCAGCTGACTAAAGTAAATGTATGGTAAAAACAGCTAGGGTCAACTAAAGCATTTTATTACTTTACTCAGGAGTTTATTATAATAGCAAATCCTTCAGTGTCTAAAGAAGAAAAGAAAGCTGCCTTAAAATATTTCTCAATTCTCTTTTGAATTTGCAAATCAAGTTCCTGCCTGTGGTTCTTGTTTTGCCTTTCTCCATTTAAGTCTAAAAGACTTAATCCCCAGTGTACCAATTTATGATTACCTGTTGGGGCAAACTGCAGAGTGCCTGAGGGTTGCATTTTCCTAATCACCCAGGTCAGATGATCTCCAACCACTTTATTGTTTCTCTTCAGTCTGTGGTGTCTGTGATTTCTCCGCTTGGAAGCCAAGGTGCAGGGGGCAGTTTGAATGAGGAGAAAAGCAAGAAAGGGAAACTGGATGCTGCTAGGTTACATTCCTATTTGGGAAGTGCTCCTCAGAGCAGAAGTTGAGAAATGTTCACAGACAAAATCTAGGAACTTCTGAAGCTTTTGTCCTGGGTGTTTTCTGGGCAAAAGGGGAGGTTGGTTGGTTAGTTAGGTGGCTGGATAGTTTTTCAGTTGTTCCACCCATTTTGTATATCTTCTTATCTGTTTTTTCCTGATATCTATGCAAACTTTGGGAATGGTTTCTTACTTTATCTTTTTTTTTCTAGCACTGTGTAAATAAAGTTATCAGCTCAGAAAAGATAACACAGAAATGAGTAATAAAAGCACAGATAATATCAATGTCACCCTAAATCTTAATAATTATGTTAATGAATTTCCACTTATTCATAGTATCTCTGCTAAATCTATCATTGTTGTATTACACTCATCTGAAGTTTATCAAAGATGGGACTACGAAGGACAGGATCTGGAGAATTTTCAATATAAAATAAATAAACCTAAGCTGTTGTCAGACATCCATAGAACAGGACAAGAAACTCTGTACAGATAGCTACGGTTTAGTTTTTGTACCTTAAATTCATAGCCCAACTTTATTCCAGCCTGCTCCTTCTGTATGCAAGCTGTGGATGTCCAAAACAAGCTTAAAACACTTGAATATGTTTTAAAGCATGATCTCTTCATTCTCACACAGCTACAAATTTATGAACAAGTAAATGTAACCTTTTTAAATTTGAACATGTAAATTTGCCTTCAGGCATTAAGAAATTTGATCTCACAGAGTTAGTTTTTCCACAGTGTCACATGGTTCAACACAGGAGTTTATCATAGAAATGCCTATGTACAGATTACTACTGTGATTCTACAAGAAATTTAAATTATTGAATGATATTTGAACTGTGATATACATATGGTGTTGTGTAACACTTGAATTAGACCTGGGAATATTAAAAAAGTCCTTCTTAAAAAGAAAAATATCCTCCTAATTTTAATAATAGCGATGATAATAATAATAATTACCATTATCAATAATAATAACTCTGTAATGGAATTATATCCCTAAACTACCTCTAAAATTGGGCACCGGCAGAGAATACAAGAAGAAAATTTTGGACTTGTGAAGCTGAAACACAAATCCACAATTTCCATTTTCTATTCTTTGAGATTCTCTCTATTACTCTTTGAGATTCTCTCTATTACTCGGCCTGTTCTGTGGCTAGGTGAAAAGTAAATGGTGTTACAGTATAACCATTTTGCATGCACTTTTGTACTGTGTTCAATATGGTGTATAATATCACGTAACAGACACATATGTGTATGTGTTATAGACCTAAAGTATATATTTTGTCCTTCTTCCAACAGGTACATTCCTGAGTTTTACCTTTTCCACTGTTGTGTAAAGCCACCCCTTTTCAGCCCTTGCTATGGTACGGTCATGATAGCCTTGAACTCAAAATGTGCTATTTCATCCAACTTTACAGGTCATTTGCCGAGACAACCAGCAGCGTTTAAACTTGATCAGGCTTCCGTATCAGTGAACAGATGGTGTAAATCCACCCTGAGATGCAGAATCTACACCATCCCTCTTTCTATGGCAGTTTATTGCATATTAGTTTGTATTGAAGGAGAACATATAGCTAAGGACACACCGTGCTAGGCACTGTACAAGCATAACAAATTGAGAGTTTTTGTCCAGGGAGCTTAAATTTAAGTTTGAAATGAGAGACAGCAGGTGGATAAGACAGATGGAGAGGAAACACAAAAATAGCAGGAAGACAGCTGTAACCAGTGCAATAAGCAGTGGTCACACCAGCTGGCTAATCACTGACAAGTGGTTTCTATCATTGCCACAAAGACAAGCTTGAAGGAAGGATTTAAAGTGGAAGTGAAGATTTTTTAGAGTTGTTTCCACACAGAAATGGGAATGTGAGAAAATTACTTTGTTTGTGTGAAAAATGCAACAAACAGGCGACAAGAAGCTAGAATTCCAGCCAGCACAGCAGTGGGAATCTGAATCCTTGATGTATATGCATGACTGCAGGTGAGGTGGGCGTTAACCTGCAGGGGATTTAAAAGTTATCAGAAGTTGCATAAAATGAAAGGTCCAGTAAGATGGGTTTGCACTAGTTATGTTTGAAGCAATGAACATAACAAAGATTTGCACAAAACTGCCTAGAAATATTTTAGGTCAATTTAAAGGAGACAAGTTTAAGTATGATTAAGAAAGAGGAGGGAAAATTTCCTTCTTCAAAGGGATACATAAGCATCTGGCCAGCACCAGTGTCAGTAGCGGGGGTCAGGAGGCTGAGTAGTTCTTAAGAACCAGTGTTTTAGAGGATTGATATGTCTGCCTTTTCACCCCAAAAATCAAAGTCAAAGATTTTTTTCCTGTTACAGCAGATGGACTTCCGTGGACTTAAGATATGCACCATACATAAGGTGTGTGGAGACTCATGATGTCTGATGTGCCTTGCCCTGGAAGCAAAGACAGACAGTTCTGTCTCCAGGGAAACTTTACTGTTTCTTTCTATCAGCATCCAAAAATGTGTCTATAGTTAAGAACTTATTTGGAGCAGGTTTGCTACTTAAGAACATAGATTTCAGTTTTAGTACTTTATGCTGGTCTCTGAAGCTTGTATCACTATCTCCCTGTATCTCTCTTCTCTTCGCAGATGGTTTCAACAGCTTGAGCTCGCCTCTTTGCAGATGATGCCAGATGCTACCTCTCTAACAGGCAGTTTTAGTTCCCTCTCACCCATGTTCACACAAACAGGTGGTACCAGATGCCCCCTCAACTCCAGTCTCATCCAAATGATTACAAATACACACCCACAATCAATGTAGTAGATCTGCATGTACTAAATAAGTGAAGCCAGGTATGTTTTTGTGAGTTAGGACTTACTGTAAGAACTTAATCTTTCAGTGGCTCCTCTGGTGTCTTATCAATATTTAGTCTCCTCCTTCTTTGCACCTATTTCTTCCGCTTTCTAAATCAACTATAAATGGATTACTATTCAATATTTGAGACTTAAAGGGCTAATATAAGGCAGTTTAGTTTATACACAGGTCACAGATTTGCAACAAGATAATTTATAAGCTAAATATTTATCCCATTTATTTATGGACCTGTTAGATGTGTTTATTCAACAGTTATTGGGAAACTAATAAACCCATCTTATATTTTGATGAAACAAATCATGTATATACAGCATTTCCTGTTGAAATATATATATATATTACCACCAAAAGCTGTAAAAAAGTTTTATGTTCTACCGCAGGAATACTGCAAAGTTACAAATATATTTCTAACTGACATTTAGTGCCCACTAAACAATACCTGCATCATATCTACCATAATTGTAAAAAGTGTACAACTGTAAGTGAATGATTTTAGGGAAAATTTTCCTCTGCTGCCAATTTCTTTATTTTATATCCTTCCAGCACTTTGCAGATGTCAGTCAAACCCTTGATGCCAGTTGTTCTGAAACTGGTAGACAGAGACAAGTGATACTTCGAAGCATATTAAACAGTAATATTGGTTATCTTTTCATCTTGTTGCATTTTGTTCTGCAGGTCGTCCTACTTCTGCTCAGGTTCATCTATACAACAAAATCCAAAGCACTAGAACTGGTGACTAGAAGCAGCCTATTAGGCTCTGCACAGCTGTAAGAGTCCAAGCATAAACATCAGATTGCAGGACTGAGGAATTTAGGTTCTGATATTACAAGCTTCAGAGGACCCAAATCTACCAGTATGGTGCTCACTACAGGAGTGTTTTTGCTGTGTAAATGACTTAGTTGGCACTCACAGAATACACATCATTCTACAGGAGTGTAGAAGAATTCCTTGAAAAAAATTGAGATTCTGCACTCTTTAAAAGGCAAACCCAGAAAATAAGTCTTGGGATGGTATATAATTAGTAATTAACCCTGTATTAGTATCCTAGAAAATATAGGCAGTCAAATAAAAACAGGTGAGAGGCTTTTATAGTCTCTAATTTTCATATTGTGGGATGCAGGTTTTCCATTAAAATATTTTGCATTTTATCTTATCTTAAAATATATTGTGTGGCCTATAAAGTATTATTTCAAGGGAAAATTTACTCGAGGATGACTGAATATTTTCTCAAATATATGAATAAATTGTCTAATGTTGTGTGAAGCTTCTTGCTGACTATCACCGAATCATAGGGTTGGAAGGGACCTCTGGAGACCATCTAGTCCAACCCCCTGCCAGAGCAGGGCCACCTTAGAGCAGGTTGCACAGGAATGTGTCCAGGTGGGTTTTGAATGTTTCCAGAGACAGAGACTCCACCACCTCCCTGGGCAGCCTGTTCCAGTGCTCTGCCACTCTCAGGGTAAAGAAGTTCCTCCTCATGTTTAGGTGGAACTTCCTGTGCTCAAGTCTGTGCCCATTACATCTTGTCCTGTCACTGGGCAAAGATGAGGACAAGATGCTTTATATTGCCTGGCTTTGTTGAGAAAATATATTTTTTTAATCTTTCTAGCATTCTGGACATACTTTAGCATTATTGGAGCGTTAGTCTTAAAAGAGCATTAGACATTTCTGGTAGTCAGTTTGAGTAAGCTGATCAGCCCCAGTAAAAGTGTCTAGTAGGAAGAACCTTTAGAATGCAAAAAGTAGTACTGAAGCAGAAGAAACAAAATATGAGAGACAGAAAGAATATTACAGTGCCAAAGAACAGATACAAAGTTAGGGGTGGCTCAATTCAAAATAGTAAATTTTTAATATGACTGCCCAAATAGTTGGTGGATTTCAATCTGTTTCCTTCTTGCTCTGTGATAACAGTGATTCTGATTTCTTTTTCATTATTATACCCGTGCCCGTGGAGTGAAAGTGAGATATCCAGTGCAGGAAAGTGTTATTTTTGGATGCCTTTACTTTGACTTAATGCATATGGGTTTATTTTAGTCACAGTTTTAGCCAGACCATGAAAAGAGATATCTGGCACACATCTAATTTGCACTGATCTAGAGAAGGAGAAATTAAAAGTTATGGACTGTTTGAATCAGATTTTTCCTGTGTTAGAGTGAAGTATTGCCTTAGAAAGGGTCCTAGGGCCTTCTTGAAAGCATCAGAGGGTCTGAGCATACACCTGTTTATGCATATCATCAAAGACTTTATGCTATGCGTACATGTAATATACAAGCATTTTAAATGGATACAGAATGCCTTGATCGAGGTTTTTTGGGCTTTTGCACCTGAAGATATGCAATAGTTCCAACTTGTTTAGTGTCAGACTATAACACACAGTTTATGAGATGTTTTTCAAAGTAGGGCTTTTTTGGTCTAGTTATTTTGGTCTATACAGTAAGGTTGTAGTGAGGTCAGAAATACTGCGATTGCCTTAGCACTGGGATATTCTAAACCAGCTATCTTCTTTCTATTCCATACACATCATATTCAGAACTATTATACACTATTAGCTCTTCTTGGATGAGTCAAACCTGTCAGTGTTGTTGTTCCCCTGAGATTTTGAAAACAGCAATTTCAGTGCCTGGTAACATGAAAGTTTCCAGAAAGGATCCAAAAGGTAAGCATTAACTTAATGACAAAAATATAGAACCTTCATCACCGAAGAAGTTTTAGAGCAGACTGGATAGTTGAATTCCTCTCTTATTCCAAACACGTTTAGATCTTGATTTAATAAATTAATCTCTCCTGTAAGGGAACACACTTCTCAAAATGCTAAAAATGTTATTGTGGGAGTCAATAAATTTTTGTTACTGTTGATGAATTATTTCTAAATCATCAACCTGAGGCTATTCTAGCTCAATAAATTTTGCAACTTTTTTTGTTTTTTTTTAGTCTATCTACTGTCTTTTCATTGACTGGAGTACGAGACAGGGTAGCATTCATCATAACTAGTCTTTATGCTCACCAGATATGATACATTTTGGATTTAAAAAAAAATAATTATACAATACATGAGTCTTCTTGGAAACAAGTGCATAAAATTTTCTCTTAGTTACTCATTTTGCAAGAGAAATATCTTTAACCAGCAGTCAATCCAAGCAATCCATCCAAGCACAGATGTTGGTCATTGCATGAAAACAGTAGGCAAACATTCAAAGAAGACTCCTAATCACCTCCTGGAATTACTATATAAAAATTGGCAGTGATGATGTATAGAAGAAAGAGAGAGGGTATGAAGTAACAGTAATCTTCTATGAGAAAACAGAAAATGGAGAAAGGTTACAAATATGAGCTTCTGTTCAGAGAAAGAATATAGATAAAATATAGTGAATGACTGATGATGTGATGAAAGGACCATTACCAAACAGAGGAAAAAAAAAAAAGAAGGAAAAAAAACCCTAGGGTAGGAGGGGGGAGCAAAAAACTGTATCTGAATCACCAAGGGCTGAGCGTTGAGAGTAAATTTTCACAGTCATTTATAGTCTGAAAAAATTTAAACAGAGATGGCTGTGCTGTCTTTATAGAAATGCAGTATATAGAAATACAGAAAAAGTGATGTTTCTCAACCACCATTTTACTCTTGGCTCCCACATGTTTTCTTTGTTAGAGACTCAGTCTATTTTGGAGTAGTTTACCTCATGTTTCAGTCCTTTGTAGAGCTGTACCAAAGAGCCAGAACCTGTCTAGAGAGGGAAATCAATGAAGTATTTAGAACAATGACAATATCTAGGTTCTGTTTCTAATGAGGAAGACTGTGCAACTTCCTGTACTTTATGCTCTTCTTGGTCAACATGTAGGTTAAAAGTTACCAATTACATTATTGGCTTCTCGAAAACTGAGAGAGTGACTCTAAGGTTTGTGTCAAAAGGCAACAGTGCAAAAGAAGTCTTAGTCCTCTGTACAGCTTTTTCAGGCCTATTTTCTTAGGAACTCTAGTTGAAAACTTGGTGAAATGTCAGGTCTTCACAGGTTTGCCTGTAATGAGCAAAACTTCAATTATACTTCAAGGCATTCTGCTTCTTTGAGGCTTTTTTTTTTTTTTTTCCACTTGAAACTCTCAGTCTCCAGCCGTTAAAGTCATGTTTCAGAGACCTGGGAGATATTATCGATTTTTCTTTGCCAAAAAAAGATCACTACCTTTAGGCAAGGTGTAAATACTAGATTACTGCATTTTTTTACTTCCAACTTCTAATTCTTCTGTGTCCTAAATCTAGGTGACTTACTCTTTTACTTGTACTCTGTACAAATATTAAAAAATTATAGACGCTACCTTCCTTACAATGTCAGTTATGCATCACAAATAACATTAATGAAGCCAAGGGGCTTAGACAGGTTTATTTTGATGCAAATGACAAGAGGGCTTGTCTGTGGTCCAATTCATTGACTGTATATTTTTGCTCAAACTTGGAATTTCCTTAAGACAATAATTAGGTAAATACAAATTATTCTTTTATTCAAAATAATGCAGCCTTGTTTTTATCTACTTCTTATGTCACATACAGAACTTCATACAGCTGTTGAGAAGTTTTTTCTTTTAATTTTAAATTTAAAAATGCCTGCAATATATTAGATCATA
>VXBO01014876.1:13655-33189 GCA_013400135.1 Rhinoptilus africanus | reverse complement strand
TCATACACAAGAAAATATCGTGTAGATATTAAATAAGGCTAAGAATTTAGAAACAATTGCAGCAACTTTTCTTTCCCCATTGAGTATATTTGTTCTTAATGGAGGAGCTTTAACTGAATTTTCAAATTATTTCAAATGATCATTCAACACCTGAGAAAATGCACAGAAACACTGACATTTGTTCAGTGACTGAATGCAAATTCAAAGTGTTAAAAAAGGATCAGAATTCAAGTCAGATCAGTTTTAAGTGTTAGAAATATAAGGATTGTAAGATGTGACCTGAGAATTAGATAATGGAAAAAAATAAAATATTTATTATAAGAAATTTTAAAGAGAGAGAGAAAAAACATATTTTTTTTTCACCAAGAAGACAATTAAAGGAATTCCTTTTTTGACACTTACCTCATGAAAATTTAGACATGTGAGGAACATCAACTGTCAGAAGAAGGTTTTTGTGGGTTTTTTTTCCCCTATTTTTTTCTAAATTACATTTTTACTGCTTGCAGAAGAGACAAGCATCTATCAGGCAATGTCAAATTTACAAGATGAACAATGAATGACCCTAATTAGATAATAATTAATTTATTTGAATACAAAAGATGGTGTACATAACCTTCCTTATAAAGCACTCATTCATAATTATTTTTTTATTTTCTTAGATTTTGTTCTCCAGCCCAGGTCATGATTCCTTTACTCAGAGTGTCATAATAATCTGCTATGTATAATATGCAGACATAGAGTAGAAGAAAAGAAGCATAATTACCCGGTTTTCAAGGTCTGAATATGTGCACAATGTCAAAAGGAACAAGAAAGAATAAATTACCTCCCACCTGCAAATCATCCCAAAAAACTTGTCTCTCACAAGAGCTACTTCATGTTTAAGTAAAGAAATGAAAAGAAAGTCACAATGCAGAACCGTATTTTCAATAGTCCATCAATTTTTGTGTAGGGAGAAGGGTATCCTCTTCATGGTTGCAGTGTGTGCAAGATGTTTGCAAGTCCTTTGACTGGAATTACAGATTCAGAGGAAGGCAAAGCAATTAAAAAACTACACACAGAATTATTGCAGTTTAGATGCTGATAGGTGTTGAGAATTTTTGTTTTTATGGCCTTGACAGGGAAAGTATGGCAATTTACATGTGTTACAATTCTTTTTTCCGTTTCTGAAGAAAACCTATAAAAATATTACTTTATATATTCCAGAAAGGTCTTGAAAGAAAAAAACAAAAGGACTCTAATTCTCCATAGCCTGATGTCCAGCTCTAAGTGTAACAAGACATTGTTCAGTATAACTTCTGTAGTTACACAGGTAATAACCTCACTTGTCGGGGTAGGTTAATGGTTGGACTTGATGATATTAAAGGTCCCTTCCAACCTCACTGATTCTATGATTAGGATACTCAGATCATATTCTTCCAAGGATTTGGGGAATATAATTCTCCAAGACATTTTTAGATAATTCCAGATCATATATTTGTGACCAAAGCAAGAAGTCTCATCAAAATAACAGTGAGAATCACAGAATGGTAGCTGTTAGAAGGGACCTTTGGAGGTCATCTAGTCCAATCCCCCTGCCCAAGCAGGTTTGCCTCAGTCTGAGAAGACTGTTTATCTTCCTGCTTGGTCTTTAAGAAAACAGTTTTGATTAAAATATGAAGAATACTTTTCACAAATTTATTCCACTGGGACTGAAGGGAAAACTTGGTAGGTGGAAGAGGAAAATCTCTTTTTGCAAAGGTATTATAAATACGTTTATTCCATTGTAAAACATGAAAAGGAAATAAAGCTTGTACATCTCCACATTTTGAACAACTAATAACATTTAAAAAGATCAACAGGTGGCATTGTCCAGACAGTCTACTGAGACACAAATAAAAAGAAGAGATACAGGACTTTTGAGAGGTTTTGGGTACTGGGGTTCAGGTTTGAGGGGGGGAGGTTTGGTGGTTTTTTTTTTTCTGTGTTGTTGTTTGGGGGTTTTTTAAAAATAGAGTTTAATAACACATGTATAACATTCAATTGCTGCAATAAAAGCAGTTAACAAGTAATTGCAAAGGCAAAGTCCTAGGAATAATTTATTATATTTACGTCTGCTTTGTTTACTAAATTCCCAGAAAATCATCTGTGAAGGTGAAGCTTCACTGATTGCAGGTTTTAATTTTTTGGTCATTGTTCAAATAATTAAAACCAGATGTAAATGTAAATGAAACATTAGGTTAACACTAATATAAATTTCTCAGTCATATTTCATGCTAATTGATATTCAGTTAATTATGAGCTATAGCAACATTGATGCCAATTATTGTAAGGAATTAGCACATGGGGTTACTCCTACAAAAGATAATTTTTCATTACTTCTGTTGAATATAAGCAAAGCAATGTGTTAAGTCAGTTTTTAACATCTTCATTAATGATCTGGAAAAAACAGAAGTGGCATATTAATTAAACTTATGTACACGCTTAAGCCAACAGCCTATTGTTGACATTTAGAAGGAAAATAAAGAAATGAAAGGTGACACAAACTTTAAAGAGACTGTTTTATGTAAAATTATTTATAATGTTAATAATATTTTAAAATAGTATTCAAAATTGAACAATTACTGTTGAATTGCTGAAAAGGAACCGCTCTGGGACATAAAAAAGATCTGGCTTCATAAGATAATTCAGAGAGGAAGAGCCCTTAGTAAATCCCTAGTCCAACTCCCTGCTAGAATTAGGGTCAGATCTGAGATCAAACCAGGCTGAGCAGGGCTGTGTCCAGCCAAACATTGCAAACTACCAAAGACAGGGACTGTACAACCTCTCTGGTAAAGCTGTTCCCATGTTTGCCTGTCCTCATGACGAAAAGATTTTTCCTTAATTCCAGTCTGAAACCCTCTCTTTTCAGCTTATTGCCACAGTCTCTTGTTGTTATGCTCTACATGTCTCAACTCTTCTCAAATTAGCTTTGGTAGTCTTCATCAACTATAAAGTGAGGAAATGGGAAAGGAACATTTTTCTTGTATTAACTAATACAGAGAGACTTAAAGTAAAAGTTTGTAGTAAGTGCTAAATTGACTTTGCTGAGTGAAGCAAGAAAAGAAATCTAAGAAAAGGAAGACAAAACATTTTAAGGTTTCTAATTAAAATGCTTTTTCAACTTCCCAAAATAGACGATTTATATGGATGTGGGTGGAAAACTTTGAAAAACTTAGGACAGAAGAATATAGGCTTTGTCAAGAAAGGGTCAGAATGGACCTACCTTCCCCATATGTTAACAACAGCATCTCTTCTACTTCTGACAGCTCCTGGTGTTCTCTCCATGAAGCCCTGCTCCTCCTAGGAAAGTGCACTCTTACAGCATAAATAAGAAGAGTGAGACATTTTAAGATCCCTCCTACATGTACACAACGTCTTGCCCCATGCGCTTTCTTATATGAGGACCTAAAAAGGACTTGGGCTTCAAACACACCTGTGCCCTCCCTGCAGCATGTACAAGGACATTTTCAAATCAAGCTGAAATGTGTTAGTTAAGGAGAAATTAAGTCTGGGCTAAGCAGGGAAAAGCTCTCTAAAGACATAATATGCAGCTCTGTCTGTCTAAAATCACACTGCAAAATTACGAATTATACTGGGAGATATCTTAAATGCTTATGTTTATGTTGCCCAATATAGAATTAAAATATCTTGTTTGCTTGAAAATTGAATGGAAAAATGATATGTGATAATGTAGTTAAGGAAGCATTTGCAAAAGGAGATAGATTAAAGAAAAATTGTTTGCACAGGAAATAATTTTTTCTCTTCAGAATTCTGCCTTTGCCAAATTAACAATAATCTTATCGGTCATTTGTTCTAATATAGAATTACTTTTCTGAAAACATATTTATAGTTCGGAGTGATTTATTGGCACATGATTATTAGGATAACTGATTTTTCAGCTCAATGAATAGAAGTATGTATTCAGAAAGAAGATTTTCAGATAGACATCTTTTAGATCACTTGGGAGAAAGAAAATTTGTTTCACTCTAAATAAAACCAAAGTTCTGTATTTAGAAAAGAATTCAAATCCATTTGTCATCCATAACAAGAAAATAAATGGTCTTTCCTCATTCCCTTTGATTGCTTGAAACCCTAGACAACTCAGTTGAAATTGCTTTTTTTTTTTTTTGTCTTCTCTTTTTATCATATTTATTCAAAAATCGTTTAAAAGTTTATTAGTCATTTGATGTCATCAATGCACAGGTAGTTTGTAAGGCTTGTAAATCTTGAACTGAAAGACCATTCACTGAGACTGTTCTAGTTCAAAGCATGCCCTGTCCCTGAGTCTGAGACCCCTGCGAGAGTGCTAAGTATCCCTGTCTTATCTTCCCAAGCTCTTTCCCTTCAACAATTCTTTTTTATTAGTTTACATGTAATTATTTTAAATATATCACACAGTTATTAACCTTTACCAAAGATCCTAATTAGCAGCTGTCTACAAGCACCATTAATACAGTTAGTTTGTGTTTGTGTTTAGATCCTTGCTCTAATGAAAAGACATTCTAAAGGCAACAGCTCCAAAAACAGGGGNAAGGGGAACTGCTACTGTGTCATTGCTTATTCATTGAAATGGATCAATAGCAAATTAAGCAGTGTCATCTACTATCTTTGTTTCCATATCTTCTTCTAGAATGAATCTAAAAACCTCTTGTAGTCACAGGAGGTGGATGATGACTCTGAGAAACATTGTTTTGTGACAGGAGGTAGACCTTGGTCAAGTGTCAAAGGTCCTCAGCCCTGCTCTTGCCAGCAAGAGTAGTGGCTGAACTTCTGCATCTAACTCAATAATATGTTTCATGTGCGGAGCATTCCTACTTCAGGGGACAACAGAGACTTTGGAGGAGATCACTCCTACCTTTTGGAGTGTCAGAGCAGAGAGCAGTGAATATCATTTGCTGCAAGCAAATATTACCCCATACTATACAGGCAATTATGAAATTTCTTATAACCCTCTGGCATGCTTGTGAACCCTAGACTATGTACCACAAGTTTGTCACAGTCTTCATGCTCCCTAAGCTGCTCTTCTAGCTCACCAAGCACTCAATTTTCTCTTTAACGGCAGGCTGCTCAGCCACTTCTACCTGCTTTTGTAATGAAGCAGAAAAGAGAATACTCTGAACTGTCTCTCATAAGTGACATAGATGAGGCTGAAAGTTTGGAGTTTGTGCATAAAAGAGTAGCTCCAGTGAAAAAAAATCACTTGTATCTAGTCAAAAGTGCACACTAACACCCTCCAAAAGAGAACAGCAGGACAAGGAGTGGCCATTCAACCAGGATCATCTCCATACAAGTACAACACATTTTATTACCCTTTGGCAGAATTTTTTCACAAATTCAGCTCAAATTAAATAAAATTCAAAGTAATTTCAGAATTATTTTTTAAAGTAAGTACAATATTTACTTTTTTCTTGAAATACTTCTAATTTTTATTAAAAAAATCTCAGAAATATACAGTTTAACTGTACTAGTAAGTGTGTCAAATATGAGTGTAGTTCATGGTCTTCTAGTTACTAGAATTCATTCTATCTCTGTAGGTGAAACAAGCAATGCTGGTATGATGTGACTAATGGAAATATATCTACTTTCAGTGGTTCTGCTGGAGTATGCATGTACCTGGAGAGATTGCAATATACCAGTACAAGTCTTGTGGAACTTGAGTGGGAGCCAGTGGAAGTGGTGTGAATTTTAGCCTAAAAGGGTGTGACAGCTGTTTCGCACACAAATCAAACGAACATTAAATTAAGCAAATTGTTTACTCCTGTCTGATTTATTCATGACTTGAGAATAACTCAAGGAATTCAAATTTAACCACCATGAAGTGAGCACTGATAAAATGGAAGGAAAGGATTACAAGCTCAAGGAAAGATGTTCACTTTAAGAGATATTGAATATGTGAATAGTCAGGCATAAAATTACATAGGGCAGAGACAAGTATTTAATACATATTAGTGTTTTAAAAAGAGAGGATCTTTAATTTTTTTTTTTTTGAGAAGAAGTACTGCTATAAAGCTGAACATAAGGAAATTCAACACAGCATGAATATTTGTCTACAGTTTAAGCCAGTTAAGGCTGCTTTGTCAAAGGGACGGATTGGATATGGCTTCTTCAGCTTTTTGTCTCAAATATCTGATATGTGTACTGATCAGTTGTGTCTAAATAAGTGTGTCATGACAGTGCCCACAGAAATCATATATTGACCAAGCCATTCAAGCTACTTTGTTTTCCAAAATTTCAGTAGGAAAATTAAATAACCACTGAAATAGCATCACTTGCATCTGTGCCTATCTGCTTCTTAAAAGTATTGGAACTGGGTTATTCCAATGTCATTTCAATTCTTCTTTCTTTGTAAGAGAACTACCCCAAACAATTTGCTTAAAAAGTGAAATCTTCTTATTGCATTAAATTGTCTTTCCACATTATGTTGCTGTCAAAAAATGATGACATATATAAGCCATCAAACATGTCAAATTTGTTTTCATTAGGAACCTTTTCAATTGCGTTTGTGTGTTGCTTCCTAATCTTCTTATGTGTAACCTCTAGGAATTGCAGTGAGATGAGAAGTGCACAGATTTCCTGCTTGCTTTTTACTTCTTCTCCTGAGATTTGAATACTGCTTCCAGCAAGTTTAACATAATCTTTGTGCAAACAAATCTTCTCTTTTGTCTTACTAAGCCTTATCTATCAAGCCCATTTCAAGAATGTGGCTATGAACAATATAAAGATATGCATTTTGAGATGTTATAAGCTATATACAGGACAAGAATACTAACTCATCTTATAGAAGCATATAGAAAGCCAGTGCCATATTGACATTTCATATCCCAGTTACAAGATTGTTCGCTGAGTTTCCTAAACTCATGCACAGAATGTATTATAACTAAGAAGGACACAAATATGAAGAAATTGTTTAAAATTCAGTATTAAAAAGCGGTGTAAAGAAGCAGAGAGGCAAGCAGGAAGTTAAAATTATTTAATGCTAAGAAAAATCACAGATGTGATATTTTAACATTTTCAGTGGTATTGGTTTATAACTATATTAATGCTTATTTGTGATCTGAAAAATCCTTTAATTTATACAGCAATCAGAATAATAGTTGTATTTTATGAATACAAAACAGGGCCAAAACATTTAAGAAAAGATAAAAACCGATCAACATGATAAATAATAGACATAGCTTTTCTTCTAAATATCTTTTGTGAAAAAATTTGGAGCAAAAATACTTATGATGTGAATATGCAGCTTCTTCATCTATACAGTTCTGAAATCTTGTTGAGTTTGAATTCATATCAAACCAGATATTTTTCTTCCCTCATACATATTATTTTATATTATTTTTTTAGCAGATAATCTTTAAAAAAGATGCCCCTGGGGGTGATAAAGCAAATTTACCCATTACTTCATAATGGAGATCCTCAAGGGGACTTCAAAGACTTTCAGAACCAGCATACTGTATTGCAGAAGCTTTAGAAAATGGTTTACGTTCATATTTAAGTCTTTCTGTTTGGTTGTTTTGTGGTTTTTTTTTTTTTTCAAAAGGACCTTGCATATATTCTAGTTACCATTTACTCAGTTCTTGACAGCTCCCTGGTTTAAATGTATACTACAAAGAGACACATGTATATTCATAAAAAATAAACTATATTTGGGCTAGGGAAAGCATTTTTTATTGCATTTACATTTCTCTGTAAATTTGGGGGATTTTACTGTTCATGAAAATGAGAGATTTATAGTATAGGCTGGTTCATGGCACAGTGCTGACAGACACTGTGCATTAACATTCTATACATCTCTGCAAAAGACACTCCACTTCTCACTTATAACACCTCTGCTGCTCAAATACTTGTTGCCTACATTTTCCCTGTGCCAAGGCTGTTAGATTTGTGTTGTGTTGTGGTTTTTGAACTAGCCAGCCTTCCACTGAGGACTACAATAAGATCACCAATCTAAATTTACATTTTCTCTAACCTGGAGGTAAAAGTAGTGTAAACCAAACATATTAGCCCTCTCTTTGGCTACTTCAGTAACAGTAGCACCTACACTCATTTTCAAAGCGAAGATACGACTACTGCACTTGCACAGCTTCCTGGGTGTCAGTCATACCTCCTCTGAATGAAGCGTCTAAACTTGCAGTAAAAGGATGAAGGGCCTAGGAGCTTTTCTCTTTTCTGTAATAAAACTGGGGTTTACATGGGAAATGTAGGATTCCACAGAGATGTCATTCTTTATTTTGTTATGCCAGAAAAAGCTTTATTGTTTAACAACAGTAAGATATCCTTGCTTAAGGGTAATGTAAGTGTTGTGAAAAATCTTTGAGAGCAAAACTCTCTGGAGTCAAAGTTATGGGGCAAGAGGAATTGAGAGAGTTTGTCACTTCCAGGCCCATGAAAGCCTTTGACACTGAAACTTAGCTATAGTTATTGTTTCTTAATATTTCCATGGGACAAAGTCTAGGAGTTTCACGTCAGGTTAATAAAAAATAATTTTCTATGTCTTGTTGTGTAAAAATTAATTCTCTCTTCTATTGTAGCTAACCCTTGAGAATCTGATTTCTGATCCTGCTTGGTACCTGAACCACATAACCTAAAATTACAAACAATATTTGAATACTCTAGATTCTAAGTTTCAGCTAATCAGAGCAGAACAACTTTTTCAGAATTTATAAATCATTCATGCACAGATTAGAAAATTCCCTCTATTTAAAAGTTGCTACAATTTATCTGCTTAATGTCCTTGTTGAATAGCCTAATTTCAGTGACACACACTGAAAAGACACTTGGATAGGTGGAAAAAAAAAAGGTGAATATTTTTTACAGATCTGCAGCCTTTAGATTTCTACAGGAAAAAAATGGAAAAGAGGTATGTATAGTAAACTCTGCATAAAGGAATTCCAGCCTCCCCTTCCAATTTAAAATATAGAGGTTAAAACTTTGTGTATGAGTTAATGTATTTGTCTGCTCACCAAATTCTTTTTATAACCTATTCTGAGAATAGGGTTACATTTCCTGATTCCTCTTGTTTCAGAAAAATTTAAATTAGCCAATAACAAGGTTCTGGCTCTCTGACTCAAACTCTCTTCAAGATATGCAGCACAGTTTATTTCTAGCAATGACTAAAGCTTTCCCTGACACCTTAAGTTGCATCTAGTTTCATCCACTCCAAAACCTTAAATCTTCACTTGGTTCATCAGAAAGTGAACGAAGTTTATTCGTTTTATCTTGCAGTCTCATAACTCTTTCGTTCCTTTTAAGATTAAGCTTTACTGGAGGGGAAGGGAGAAATCCAGGTGATTTTCCACAAATGGTTCACTTGGTTTGTAAGATGCATTGAACATGCATTCTAATAAGGTACATAATTATGGAATAAAAATTTAGCCGAAGTACAGATCACTGGCCTGTTAAGTTCAAAATGTAAAGCAATTTCAATTCTATGAATTGCTTTACTTTGGGGCTCTATTTTTATTTTATTTTTTTCTGTGATTCTTGGGAACAAAGAAGATTAGCCCGTCATACTTACTTGTTTTATTATGTTCAAGAAAAAGGATTGTGAACACAAGATGCAGATTTTTTTAATTAAGTTACCAAAAAAATGGTTTTTTCCTTGACTTTAAGAAAATTTACATACATCTTTTCTTATTTTATACATGCAAATATATATCCCTGCCAGAAGTCAGTTGGCATATATCTCTACCCCCATCCCTATCCCCATCCCTATCCCTATCCCTATCCCTATCCCTATCCCTATCCCTATCCCTATCCATAACCATAACCATATCCATATCCATACTTTCCTTGGTTTAGAAGTTAGAAAGTTTAACAGAAAATAATGACATTATATCATCAATGAAATTGACATGTAGGTATTTTCATTTCATTAATTCTATATAAATATAAGGGCATATTGTAAAAGTGAACATTGAGTTTGCCTTTATGGTCAGCATTCCTACTGTTAGGCTACATATCAAACTCAGAATTTACAATTCATTCCATATTATGGCAGGGAATATTTCTTCACTCACATCTGTTGGACAGCCAACAAACTAAGTTCATCTACATTAAAACTAAAAAATTCTTCTCTTTAGGGCTCTGCTCAGACAGTTTCCTGCCACCAACTTGAGATTTGACATTTTGCTGGCACTCCAAGCTGTACACCAAGGCTGTCTGTGTGAGAGTTCCTGGCACTTCACTGTATGGATCAGTTCCTGTGCAATCTAACAGCATGGTGTAATCTTTTATGAAGTATTTCTGGTAGAGAAAAGGATTGCTTTACAGCAATAACTGCATCTTTCCCACGTCTTCTCTCCCGCAGGGTCTGAATGTCAAAGGTACGAAGAAAAGTGTCATGGATATTAACATTAGCTTAACAGAGATGCAGAGACGAACTAGTCTCCTTAATGCCATTTATTTTCATCTGCACAGTAATGACTGAGTCATTTTTCATGTAAATTACATTTAGGAATATATCTAAAATATATATTCAGAAATATATATTTTAGAAACATAACTTAAACTACATTGTTAAAATTAAATATATAACTGTTTATTGGTGGATAGCTTGAGGGTAGCGATGCAGGACCTGGACAGGTTTGACAGGTGGGCCTGTGTGAACCTCTTGAAGTTCAACAAGGCCAAGTGTAAGGTTCTGCATCTGGGTCAGGGCAATCCCAAGCGCAAATACAGGCTGGGCAGAGCATGGCTTGAAAGCAGCCCTGAGGAGAAGGCCTCGGAGGTATTGGTTAATGAGAAGCTCAAATGAGCCAGCAATGTGTGCTCGCAGCCCAGAAAGCCAACTGAAGACAGGCTGGGGTTGTTCAGCCTCGAGACGAGAAGGCTCCAGGGAGACCTTATAGCATCCTTCCAGTACTTAAAGAGGGCCTACAGGAAAGCTGAGGAGGGACACTTTATCAATGAGTGTAGCACTAGGTTGAGGGGTAACGATTTTAAAACAAAAGAGAGTACAGTTAGATTAGATATCAAGAAGCAATTCTTTAATGTCTTTAATGTCACTGGAACAGGAACAGGCTGCCCAGGGAGGTTGTGGCTGCCCCGTCTCTGGAAGTGTCCAAGATCAGGCTGGATGGGGCTCTGAGCAAACAAGTCTAGTGGGAGGTGTCCATTCCCATGGCAGAGAGGTTGGAACTAGATGATCTTTAAGATATCTTCCCATTATAAAGGGAATTTAGGTATTTAGCAAATATTCAAACATATTAATATCAAAATGTAGGTGTCTATCTCGGTTTGAACCCTGAAGCCTACACTGTAAATATCTGGATGTGATAACCCTAAACAAATCCCAACATGTCTGCATCTGGAGCAGAGTAATCCTATCTTCTTCCCATCTTTCACACGCAATTCTATGCAAGGCCTTGGAAAGACACATTTATCTGAGAATGTTTCAATGACTGCACTAAATCATATATGTTATAGAGCACACATCTGCTACATAGAGGTCTTTCTACCTAAGAAAAAATAAGAAGATCCATTCACATGTTTTTAAAAATGCAAAAGAAATTATGTCTTTTATTGAACCATCATCGTCATTCATAGTTATCCAAGAAATGTTCAAGGTTCACAATCAACTAAGAATTCAAGGTCAAATTTTGTGGGGATAGAATTTGAGCTCTGTATAAGACATAATTTCTTCCATTTAAAAAAAAAAAAAAGTACTTTGTAAGTGCTTCCTGTGACTCATTCTACAGTACTGGCAACCTTTATTGTAAGATGTGACTAAAGAAATAAAAGTAATCCAACACATCAGTATTTAATAGAAGAAAAAAACACTTCACTGTAGAGTTATCCAATTTACTTGAGGAAGTTATCTCATTTAAAAATGTAGCTGGGATGTTATCTTCATTGTTTATAGTTTGTAGAATAACAACAGTTAACTATCGTTAAAATTATAGGCCTAGAGATGAAATGCTCTTGATGTTTTAACAACTGTGTGTAATACAAAGAATTTACATTTCTGAACCCACATTGTTTTTCACCAACACTCTGTCAAAACCAGCAAAAATTAAACAAAACACACAAAAGAAGAATCTCCTGTCATCTGTATTAGTTGTTTCTTGTCTAATAGTGGTTATTACATTACAAGAATATGATTATCAAATGAAACAACATTCACCAGTGAAATAAACCGTATCATTCACAAGTTGAAGGACCCTTCATAATAACATCTTACATAATTAAAACTTTTTTATTCTACTGTGAAGATTTCAAATAGAGTCCTAATTTGTAGTTCATGGGAATTATTAATATTTTATGCAGATGGAAAGCAAGATAAAAAATACAAAGACAAGAACTGATTTTCACCCTGTACTATTTTTTTATTTGTTTTCTCTTTGTCTATTTCAGCAGCCCTATAGCATTATGCCTTTTTTGTCCCTCCCGTTCTCATCTTATAGTGTCTGCCTTGGCCAATTTGTGGTTTTGAACAGGTTTGGGGTTTTTTTGGCAGGGGAATGTTCAAGATGCTGCACTAAGTTCACTAATTATCAGAATTACTCTGAGACTATTAAAAAATAAATATTTCGAAATTAAAAAAAAAAAAACCCAAACAAACAACAACCAAACACAAATGTAATGATTCTTTACTTCCTAGTAATCCAGAATACCAAGACTCTTGGCTCCAAAGTGACCTTTCTCTTCCTTTTCATATACTGAGACATGTAGTAATTTCCACCTGAATTTCATGTTGTGGCAGGCACATCACAGGTACATCTAGCTTCAGTCAGAGGTTCTAAGCTTGTTTCTGTATAAAAGCTGAGACAGAAGACTGTCTCTGTATTCAGATGGGAATAGGATTACCCAGTAAGGGTTCCTACAGTGACTGACAGATCCTCTACCTTCAGGAAGTAAAAATATTTCAATCATGTTACCTTACTGGAATTAGCTTCTTATGACTAAAAAATCTTCAGTGTACATGAATAATCAAGTTCACATATTAGGAAAAAAGATAGCTGTAATAAGGAGAAAAGGTAGATGAAAAATGGGCTAATACAGGCAGGGCTCTAAAGTTGAAAACATATTTAATTTCCAATGAATTGCAAAGAAGCTTCCCATTCCATAAATAATCAAAGAAGGATAGGGATTTGTTTCTGCTCCTTGTGAAGTGATTCTAGAAATTTTACTGCATAGACTTAAAAATGGCACCAAATGGGAACCTCAACAGTGAATAAAGTAAATAGAAACTCATCTGTGCAGGGACCACCAAATAGGCACATTGCCTTTAGTTTATGCAGAATACAAAATGTATTTTTAAGACTTTTATCAATTTCACTAGCTATTGTGAATTGCTTACTTCTTCTTTAAACCAGTTATTTTCTATTTCCCACAGCTGTGATACAAATTACCTTATTTTGTAGCCTCTATAATCTGGAATGCAAGGTACTAATATGTGGCAGAATTTCTTTGTGATCTTAATTAAAATGTTCTAAATGATGGATAAAGCTCCCAAACTCCTAGAGCGTCTTGTGTTAGTCAGCGCCTAGTGCATAGCCATGGTTTTTTCCAGACAAAGATTAGATGTGTAAACAGTTCTTTAAGTTTCATTTAAAGCTGTGCAAGGTCATTTTGGATACATGTCAGACTGTTTTTTAACTGAGGCACAATTCAGTGTGTCGGCCTTCTGTGACACAAGAAAATGTAGCTACAGGTTGCAGAGCCTTAAAAATAGGATAGGTAATTGGTCTGAGTTTCTCCAACTGATTTCTCCTTTTCATGTTTCCATTTAACATATGCTTTTGTTTTTCTTTGCAGTATAAATGAAGCAGAGGGAGTATGAGTGATCTAATCTGAGTTTATCTGAGATACTTTAGCCTGATAGTGATTTGCTACCAACCACCATCTTTACAGTGAGCTCTGTTGCCTTTACAGTTGATGACTACACAGGTTTTCATACTTAGGTGTCTCAATAAACTGATATTCGTGCTGGACAGTGCAGCAAAGACCAATGGAGATTTTCCCATCTGCCTGTAAATAGAAATAGCTCTCATGACTCAACACATCCTTCTCAGCAGAATTTGGAAGCACTTGCTATTTAAAGGCATCTTACCTGTGAAAATAGAGTATCTGTAAAAAAAATTAAAAATAAAGAACAATGATTATTAATGTCAAATACTAAGTTCTTGGTCCCTTCCAAGCTAATTAGCACGGTTAAAAGACACGGACCATAACCAAATAGACAGGCAGGGTAGGTCCATTCCTTTCTCATTGTGGAGGTCATGTTGTGAAGGGTTATGACCTACAGCTTTAAATCTTCAATTCCCGTTGTTCTCTGCTCCCCTGCTGCAGTACTGGCTTTATATCCATTTCTGGCACCTCACCACAGCTTCTCTGTGTTTTTCCAAAATTACTATAAATGTGACTGAGGAATTTTACAAGAGCCATAGGTTTGCTGGCCTGAGAAAATGAATGATTTCATCATCATGGCAAGAAAGTAACAGGTGCAGATCAACTTGCTATAGACTTGATAAATCTGTTCTTTACAGGAAAAAACTCCTAAAAAATAATAGCAAAAGGCAACTTGCTTTTTATGCTTACTTATTATTCCTATTAATAGGTGAATATCTACATTTTGCACAGCCGATAAAGCACTAGATACCATCTTTTCCAATATAAAACGGTAAGTATGGACCTATTTTAAGTACATGGCCAAAGTTAAGAAATTAGGAGACTACTCTATACTAAAGTAGACCTCAGAGACATTGTTGCTGTGGTGTATTGACTCTTAACTGGCAGCCAAACATCCACCCAGCCTCTCACTCATTCCCCTACCCTGTGGGATGGGGAGAAAATAAAAAGAAGGCAAGAAGACTCATGGATCAAGATAATGACAGGTTAATAGGGAAAGTAAAACTGCATGTGCAAGCAAAGAAAAAGAGGAATTAATTCACTACTTTCTGTCAGCAGGCAGATGTCCAGCCACTTTCTGGAAAGCAAGGCCTCAGTACACATAGGATTTGCTTGAGAAAACAAAAACCATAGCCACAAACATAGCCCCTTCTTCCTCCTCTCCCTGAGTTTTCATTGCAGCGCACATTATCATATGACATGTAATGTCTCTTTGGTCAGTTAGTGCCAGCTGTCCAGGTTGTGTCCCTTCCCAAACTCACACCTCCAGCCTACTCTGGGGCAGGGAGGGGGGAAAAAGTAGAAGCCCTGATGCTGTGCAAGAATGGTTCAGCAAACTCCAAAATATTGGCATGTTATCAACACTGGCTTAGCCAAAAATGCAAAGCACAGCACTGTATGGAGTGCTATGAATGATCGTAGCTTAATCCCAGTATATTTGCTCAATTAGAGCTTTAGCAAGTGCACATACTGACACGTGCAGACTATGTTTTGATTGGCTTTTGGTGTGTGCGTTGGGTTTTTTTTTAAGTATCACAGACACACCTGGGAAAATATATCCTTATATGCACATTCACTAACAGAAATCTTAGTTGTAGCACTGCAAAGAAAAGACCATTTGGTTTACCCATTTTAAAAAGAAGACATATTAAAAGTTTCCATTTACAGTTTAATTTCTGGGTATATATATAAAAAATACATATATATATATGTATAATAACTGGGTATTCCTTGAGCTTTGGAGGGAAATACATTTTGTGAACAAATTATACCATTATACCATGAACTTTTAAAATTAATGGAAATGTCTTAGAATAAAACAAATCAGGAAAACTGAAAAAAAAAAGAATATATACTGCTTTAATAAATTTTAAGGTTATGTATTGGTTATAGAAATAGAAATATATGCTTCATTAAGCAAAAGACTTTGAACTTTGTCCACAATGGATAGTTAATTAAAATGTATGTTGAGGTAATATATTTTATTGTATATGGAAGTATTTAGATGAAAAAAATGTTAATGTATTTTGTTAGTCCAATTTTTGAAAACACAGTAATGAAAATAATTCATTCAGACAGATAAGGTAAGTGTGCAGAGTTCTGCATGTATATACAGGTATTTTGGTTTTTTTTTCCAGTGACTCGAATGGCATTACTCAGGTAAGCATGCAAGTATATTTTTACACAAAAGCTTCAAACATTTTTTTTAATTATTATTAAGTGCATAATTAAAGAAAAACCTACAGAATTAATTAATAACCTTTACACATTAAATGGCATTTCTTTCCACTTCCTTCATTCAGTCTTCATTTTCTCTCTGAATACATTTTGGGTTCTTTTTCTCACTTTTATAATTTTCTTTTCACTTAGTATATCATTTCAGAATCTTTAAGAAATATATATTTCATTTATTTTAAATTATGAAAGAAAAACACAATATATTAAGAGGGATACAGAAAAAGTGAGAAGACAAGAATCCTAAATATTCTACCTTTTATAGCTTAGGGTGACAGATGCATTGAAGCAGATAAAGAAAACAAAAAGAACTCAAAAGCAAAAAGTAATAGAAAGGCAAAAGAAGGAAGTGAAATGAACAGGAACTTCACTTACCATGCATCAAATGCAACATGAGTTGCAAATGCAGCAAATATGCATTTGATCTCACTTCAGGATTATATATGCTCATTTTCATAAGATCTTTTCACAATCAAAACACAAAATGAAAAGTGTTTATGATCTCTGAACATTGTATCTTGTATATCTAGATGAATTAATAGCTAAACATGCATTTGTTTAAAAGTAACCTCCACTAAGTACAGATTACCTAACCAGAGGTTAATTATGATAAATATTGAATTTGAACAGGGTTCAAGTCATCTAACATAATTAATTAATCCATATGGCCTTCTAAAATGCTTTATTTTATACTGTAAGCAAACATGTTAGGAACTAGAACTATAATTCAAACAGAAAAAGATAAATAAATTTCAACCCAGATACTGAATGGAGATAATTATCAAGAAGGTCTGAAGACCTCAAAGAAAACACAATGTTAGGAGGAGTAAAAAAATTAGATGTTTTCAAATTATGTTAGGAACACAAGAAATCTTAGAAATAACAGTCTTATAATCAAGATGGGGTGATGTTTTTCACAACGACTAGGAAAGCTGGTAATATAACAAGAAATTTTCAATAAATAATTTATGTATTTGGAAAGAAACAGGAATATATCACATAAAAATGATAAAGAGATTTATTTTCCATTAGTAAAGGAATGTAATATTCTAATGGGGATTTATAGGGGATAAACAATTTTAAATCATCAGGTCTTGATAACTTGCATGTAGGACTTAAAAGAGCTGAATGAGAAGATAAGTGGCCTGCTGAAATCTATTTTTAATGAATGTTGATATACTACAGAAATTTTGTTAAGCAGACAGAGAGCTAATGTTGTACAAAATATTCAGGAAGGGCAAACAGGATGATTCAGGTAGTAATAGATATTATATGTTTCCATTAACTGTGAGGAAATAATAATATCTGATTTGTTAAAAAATAAAGAATGGTATACAATAGACTAATGTAAATGTAATTTTAAAAGACTGGTGTAGAATTAATTATTAATAATGTCATTTATGTTTCAGAAAACCTGATACAAGTCTTCTCTAAGAATACGCAGTAAATATCTAAAAATGTCTTTGGAAAAACAAAAGGTGGTGGTAGGAAATCTTCACTGAATTATAGAAACTTTAAACATGATGCATGGTCTGGAGGTAGTGGTCCCATTCATATTTTCATAAGTGTCAAGGAAGTTAAAGTAACTTTACTGTTCATGATTTCTGGATAACACTAAGAAGGTAAAGGAAGGACTCAGCAGTCATAGGGAAGAAATGGAGTCAACGTAAGAAAACAGCATTAGAATGAAGGTAAAAAAAATTCCTACTCTCCTAGGAAAAAGGGTCATATAGATGAAATGGAGATGATGTCTTTTAGAGAGGGAAAAAGAGAAGTAGATGACTAATAAAATTGTCACCATTGCAAAGTTATCGTAAAAAGAACTCAAATTGTCATTGGCCAAGTACAACAACGAAGGAGTAAGTAGGCTGAGAAAGTAATATTATCCATGATAAAAAATTAACACGGAAAGTGTTATCAGTTCCTGAAACATCAGTAGTACACCTTGCAGTCCTTATGGAAAATAGCATTTTAAGAGACAGCAGAACTTCATGCCCTTGTGATTTTGAAGGATTAAGTTTTTTAGGTACAATCTGGTTTACAGTGAAAATAGTATTATCAGTAGATCAACAGTAATTAAACAACCTTCTAGAAGTATTTTCTTAAAATATTATGCTTATGGTAAACTGAAGCTTCCTAATGTCATTTAACAGATACATGAAAAATACTAGTGTTATGTACTCTTCTCTATATGAGAACAAATTAAATGGTATAAAACTACAAATATATATATACATTGCTGAAAACAAAAGAGAATTCATAAAGGATTTGTGACATGGGCATCGACTGTTCTTTAGTTGTGCTGACAATATGAGTTCACTTATATCAAGATAAAAAATAATACCAGCATGAAAAAGAGATTAATTTCAAGGTACTGATCTGTATCATCTTACTTTTGTTCAATGACATCTTAAGGCAGCTTTTAAGATGAACTTAAATGACAGTGCATGGCAAGACAAGCAGCTAAATGTTCTCACACTTCTGGTCCCCTGCTAGTCATCAGCCATTGAAGGTATTGATTACAAAGGAGAAGGATGCATATTACTAGCAAATCTGACAGCAGCATTCTCACACATCATTCAGTATTGAATAACATAGAGCTACTTGTCAAAGCAGAAAATGTCTCATCTAAGTTTCTGTACACAAGGTCTTGCCAATTATTATCTGTTCCATGAATTTTAAAACTATAGAGTAGTGAATATCTTAAAGTTCTGTCAGAAATACTATTGTGGAAAACACATTTACAAATAGATTGATCCAGATGAAAAGTGTTTTGCATGTGTTATGTCAAATTGACCTAGCGTTTCATTTTTCTCTTCTTCATGTATTATATGTAAAAGAACATCCTTTCTTTCTGAAATATGCCAAATGTTTCTGACCACAGCAGCTTTCAGACAATGTTAAGGATTGATCAAGGCAAATTTCAGTCGTCTTCATTGTGGCATATAATTTTTTCTTTTGTAAGTCATCATAAAAAATGACTTAGAAATGGCCTTATTTAATGTGCAGTGGGTGTTTAATCCAATTAGTGTTAGTCCTTGTTCTTTTCATAATTAAATGAGTTTTGTTTTCAATAGAACCAATAGTTTATTTCTTTGGAAGATTTTTTTAATATCAGTTTCTTAATTGCCATTTACTCTTGCTATTAATGTATTATTGGGACAGTTAAATAAAACAGACTGGTCTCAACATTGTTTCACTGTCAGGCAAAAAAGAAAATATTCAAGGCACAGAATGTTGCACTCAGAACACTGTAGGACTACTTGACCCTGCTTATTATCTTAGCATTATTTCAGATACTATTAAATCAAGGTAAGGTTAGCAGGTTAAAAATGCATTGCCATCACTTCAATTTTCTGAGAACACAAAAATACTTTCCAACATCCAATGGAGCTGTTCCTTTTCTATTTCCAAAACATATGAAAACCATGAT
>VXBO01014876.1:0-13628 GCA_013400135.1 Rhinoptilus africanus | reverse complement strand
AGTCATCAATCCATAACTTAATCACACCAGTGTCATGAAAATTTTTCCTTTTTCTCCCCTTTCATTCAACATGCAACCACAATTCTCAGGCAAAGCAGGTGAAAACAACAAGAAAAGTAATTTAGTATGTAGATGGTTTATTACTAATAATATAGACAATTAATTTGCTGGGACAATGAAGAACCCACTACCTACTTTCAGAGACTCACAAAAGATAGGCACCTTGGAGAAATTAATTAGGAAATGTAAGTTCAAAATACATTGTGACATTTTTATTGTAAACCAGAACTGCTTTCTTGGAGAAATTTGTGGTTAAGATCTATGTTGGTGTCTCTCAAGAATAAAAGATTACACTGAAAAAGCAGTGTTATACCTCGTGATAGTCTATTCCAGTTCCCAAATACTTTTAAGGAATTGATTCTAACCTCTGAAAGAAATAAGTAGAAAAAAGGAAATGGAAGTTATGAAACAGATGTAACTTAGATTAATTATGTCATTTGTTCTTTTAATAGTGAAATTGATGTAATTTCTTTACTGGACTTACCCTGTTTGTGTGATCTGAACACCAGGGACCAAAAGGGTGAGCACTCTTGGTGTAGTTTATTTAGCCTCATAAAAGAGAAGTCAAAAGCTAAAATTAACTTCTCATTAATAGTATTGTGTTGTTTCCCTAAAGCTAACAGAGCTATTAGCATTATCTAAAGTTCAAAAAGAGTCTTTTTTTAGCTACAAAAGGGACAATATGCTTCTGAAATATTAAGAATAAAAACCCCAGTATTTACATCAAAAATGCTTTACTAAATAATATTGTAAACAGTAAGGGAGGTGATAAGAGCAGAGTAGGCATGGATAGATTCCTCATATGCTGTGTTTTTGTCTTCTGATGTAGCATTATCATAAGAATAATAACAGCATAAATTGTCTGCCAGGATGAATTAATATGTAGAGAAACAATTTAATAAAAGCTCACAGTGGTTCAAGAATTAAATTGTAGAAAGGAATTTGTTCTACTTAAAAGTAAATTTATGAATACTACCTATTAACTGCAATGCAATGCATTATTAACTTTAATGGTGTGGGTGGAAAAAAACTATCCATTGAAAAAAACAAAACAAAACAAAACAAAAAGGAAACTTTGAAGCGGTGAGACTTGTTACATATTTGAAATTTTGGTGGAAAAGTAGTTATTTACTATAGACATGTTCTTGTAGTAGTCATACTAATGGTCCAAGGCAGTATCTTATGTTTTTTATGGAAGGTTATTGTTTTATCATATGTCTGTTTGATTTTCTGGTTATTGAAGACTACAAATGGTAGGTGAATAAAAGCAATGCCTGTACATCTGTCTTCTAAGAAGACCTAGGGATGATATTGGAAATGTTAATTTTTGCTTGAAATTATTTGATAAGCTGTTTACAGCACAGGTGTCTATTTATTCATCATCATAATATTATTATTAGTGCTCTTGTTTATATTTGTGCTATGTTTTGTTATTATTAATTCATGACAAAATAGGTATAATCAGAGGATGAAGAGCAAATACAGAGCAAAGCAATATTAAATCATTTAAATCAAATAAACTCAGTAATTGAAAAGCTCTGAAGAACACTACATCTGTGTGAGCTGCTTTCTTTTGGTCTGTGCTATGTAGCATGCCAAGCAGGGCTGCAGTTAAATGTCACAATATAACAAAGTCTGAAATGTCTTAATATATACCAAATAAATCAATTAAATAATGCAGCACATGACTACACATTTTTGTTTGCTATGATTCTGGGAGCCCTAATATCAATGGATGGAATTGTTTTTTAAGCAAATCAGTGTTTTCATCAAAAACATTTTTTGAGACTGGCTTAGGTTTTCATCAGCAAGAACTGTTAGCCCTTTACCTGGGCTCTCCTCTAGCTAGTTAAAGAGGTAGACAAAAATTCACCTAGGGAATATCCACAACAGCTCACTCTGTGCTCAGGGAAGTGTAAGTCTATCGATAGCTTTCTGCCCCAAAGGCATGAACATATCCCCGAACAACCACTGAAGTCCTACAGTAATACAGCAAGGAGAACATTCTGCAATACATAAGTAGATCTGAAACACTGTGTACAACTCTGTCTATTGATAAGTTACAGGAGACATTTTTGCCCTGTTTTCATCATCCTCCAAATGGTACAGTGAACCAAGGGGTTTTTTTTACAATGTATCCAGGTAAGCCCTTCTGGTGTTTGAGCTAATTAAATTCTCAGTGTTTTCTTTTATCTTTAGTCCTATGAGAAATAATAGAGCATTGTATCGTCGTTTTTCTGTAACTAAATTTTTAAGAGATCTAGGACATAATGTATTTTTCCATCACATTTAATTAGTATTCATGTAATAGCTTCACAGGCTTGGATTTTTTTTTTTTTTTTTGAGTACACACTGGCTCCCAAATAAGGCTATGGAATTTATCTGCCATAAAATTAAAGACATTTGAAATGTGCAAATTTTCAAGTTAATTGAACTGATAGGATAAGGCTAGGGTTCATGGAAAAACTTTTGTACCATTGGAAAAAAAAAGGGTCAATATTGATTTTGAAAGATTTTGTGCTGCCTTCTTTATCATGAAAGTATAAGATTACCCTCTTTGTGAACAAATTATTATAAATGCAGCTGTCTCTTGTTCAGGGATATAATATCACTGGTTTACTAGATGATTAGATATAAGTTTCTAGATTGCATAATTGTGTTTAAATCTTGTGAAAAAAGTGAAGTGCTTTCCATAGAAGTGTTTGGTGGAAAACAATAATGAAAGTCAACTCTTTTTATCTTGTATTAACAGTAACAAACACTGGCCATTTTATTTTAAGGAGTTAAATCACAGGAAGCTATTAATATTTTCCTGTAAAAGTTATTATCTTGTTATTATTCTGTGCAGGTAAGGTATGATGTTTTCAGGATCACTGAGTTTATCAGTAGTAGATCTAAGTACTGATTGTTGAAGTTCAATACGATGCTAGACATGAAGGATCAAGTGTGTATTGCAAAGTCTTACACAGTGGCACATAAGTGTGCCTAAGTTTTATTTTTGAGTCAGTGTATCTAAGGATATGGAATGTATTATACATCAAAGGATGGCTCTGTTTCACTACTGTCACTTCCAACAATAAGAGCAATGAATAGAATGCACTGCCATTTATCTATCCTACTTTAGCAATTCTCTTAATTTCATGGATTTGCCTTTCAGGAGAATTTTTCCAATGAAAATTGCTATAATTGTGAAGTTATTAATTACTCAGATATTTACTCTTTTCTCCTCCCCCAAAGATTTTTTTTCCCCTCTCCATCACTGGGTGTGTTTTCGCTGCAGAAAAATCACATCATTTTCAGCTGTCATGGGATCTGTGAAAGCTTTAATGCCAGAGAGGATCTCAACATATAGGTGCAGTATAATTCCTTTTCCAGTGTGTTGCAGTGCTGGGCTTGGTACTAGCATGTGCTTAGCACGGTCGGGAAGTAAGACTCAGGAATATTTTATGAGGATTTTAAGGTTCTAGTCGGGATGGACTACGTTGTCGCTAAGGATTGTGTGAAATGAAAGTGCAATATTATGGTAAACAGAATGAGTTACACATTGTGATAATCAACATTTACTTGTTTCCCAAGATTTGATTTGGAGAAAAGATGCTTATACATGATCACATGTCGGGTTTATTTTTGCACTTTGAATGAAGAAACTTTACTGGAATTCTGTGTCGCATTACTGTGACAGGCAGGATTTGGTGCAATGCATGCTATCCCCAGCACCAACGGGCATATAGAAAGTTCAAGTCATCACTTGAAGTAATAAAGAAAATGCATAGATATATGTTGCATAGTTCTACTAATGTCATGTCAATCAAAAAATCTTACAAAACAGGAAAGTGTTTTGTTATCTTCTTATTTTTAAGCTTAATTATCCATAACCCTGCTCTAACATACGTATCTGATTACCTAACATCTCAGGACTGGATTAAATTTAGATAGAATATGAGAAGTGGGGAAACTAGTAGAAAGTAGAAAATGAAAACAATGTAACATTGGAGCAATATTGTATTTCTGTGATGCAGAAAGCTAACATGCTTTGAACTTTTCTGTCTCAATATTTAACTATCCCACTGGGAAGTCATATTGTTATTCTATGTTTCAGTTAATACAGCATAGTAAACATTAACTGAATTGGTGGAGGAATAATTATACTCAAGGACATTCCCCAATGTCAACTGATTGTAGGTTCTTTGGAAAAAGAGCTCAAAAATGTGGACCTTGGATAGACTTTTGAGGGACAAAATATGACCCTCTGAATAATTTTGCCTTTTTGGACAAACAATAGTGCTCAAAAAGGGCTTTTTCAAAAACTGTGTTTAGAGCAAATGAAACTCAGCAAAAATGCCTTGTATTGATTTCTTTCTTGTGGATCTCAGGATAGATAGTTAATATTATCTAATGAGGTCTGTAAACAGTTCTGGTATTAGTACAAGTGGACCTTTTGAGACCTAAGAAAGAAAAAAGAGATCCCAGTTAGCAGACCTTTAAACTTAAAAGGAATTTCAGATAGTAGAGGTAAGAGAAAACTGCAGTTCAGAAAGAGACACATCCTTCTCATCAGAAGTGAACTAAACATCATAACTGAACAATCACAGCCAACACTTGAATGAAATTCCTTTAGGCAGAAAGATGAAGTTATGGAAGAAGCACTAATGCTTCTCAATTACACTTCTGCAAAGGCTATCCAGAAGAAACAGATGGTAGAACAGTCCAAAGTGCACCTGTTACCCTGGAACTATTTCAGCTTTCTTTGTATGGGGCAGTGCCAATGTTTAGAACTAAAAGGTAACTTGACACAAATAACTTTTTTTTGTTTTTGCACAATAAATGTGTTCCTTTGAATGTTAATTCCTTGTAGTGAAGGGATATTCTTGGCTCAAATTATGCATCTATTCATATTTAGTAAAAAAAATCCTTTAAGAGTCTCAAACTCAACTGCTTTTCCATCAGATTTTGAGAACAAGACTTTTTCAAACTTTAACTGAGACTGAAGATAGAGTCACCTTCCTCCCAAAGATGTCTTTTTCAAATTACAAACACATGAAAGAAGAACAGGGACATGACAGGGAGCGCTTGGTCACTTATGTTTACCTGTGCAAATTCAGTGATTAATAATAGATTGGAATACTTTGACTATATTTCTCTTGCTATCTCAAATGAAATTAGACCCACAGCATAAAGAAAGCAGCAGTATCCATTAACTTTGTCAAAGATTATTTGCAGGCAGTTTTCACAAAATAATCAGACACAGCATAAAACCAAATTTAGATGAAGAACGTATGCATAAATAGAAGCTTTGGAATTTTGCTAAATTTTGCTGAAATATCTGCATGAGCCCAAGAAAAATATATCCCTCCTGTTTCTGTGAAGGATACTTGGCAGAGCACAAAGCCCTCTGGGCTCCACAGACTTGCACTTCAGTCCCTAATGAGTGGCAGCGTGATCCCTCTGCAAAAGCCAGAGACATATGAATTTTGAACTAGCTGAGCCAGTGTCTGAGCTTATTTAAGCTCTGAGATTGCTGTGAGAACAACCAGCAAAGCCTACAGATACCATGGCTACCAGCAGACAGTCAGCAGGTATAATTGGCTGCTCTGAACTGTAGAGGCTTATATGTTAGCTCATGTCAGTACATTATAGAATGAGATCTGGGACTCTAGCTGTACTAATTACAGGGGTAAGGGAAATGCTGGTTGCTTCTAGATACATACGGCAGACCCTTCTCCCCCTTACAAGTGAGGTAGCACAAACTAAAATAGTAGACCTTTTTCATATATACAATATCCAAATAAGAAAGGCTATATTTAATATAAGATGACAAAGTAGGGCCTAAAACACAACCACCAGTGAATTCTGAAGAATATTATTTGTGTCCTCTGAGTCCTGCTTTAAATTAGGAAATACTGAAAATGATCCTCTAAAGCTTATTTTTTCAGTTCTTTTATACACATTTTTTTCGATTTCAATCCACTTCCTAACACTTCCTTCCAAACCCCCTTAAAAATCAAGCTGATTCACATGCTTTCTTTATTGACCGGCTCAAATCTTCTAGGGAGATAAAAGAGTTTCTGTGTCATCATTTGTCAAAATATGCACCTACTCAAAGGTAGCAACAAATCACCCATCACATGGGAAAGACAGTCCCATTGTCAATGACTCTTCAGATTCAGGGATAAAATGTCTAATACCAAAACTGTGTCTTTTCCGATACCTAGAAAAATGGTAGACAGAACCACATGAACCCCCCTGCAACAGGTGTCTTCCATGTATGATATATTTTGGAAATAGTATTTTCTTTTTGGATATTAACACCCTCCGATATTCAATCACTGTATTAGAACTGAAATTAGCAAACTTTCTTCCAATCCAGGGTTCATTTGTACACAAAACAATTACTAAAGGATTATCATAAAAGTTTATCAATATATTGGTGTAAAAAGCCCTTATGGACTAGCTGGAAAATTAGAGATATTTTCTTCAGCCATTAAAATTCTTACATTATGTAACTCTTTTGCATAAAAAAAAAATTCTCAAAGTTAATGCTCTTCAAAAAAACCTCTGTTAGATTCTCATTCTGCAGCTTGCCAGGTTCCTGTTTGAAGCCTTACTTTGCATTTAAGAACAAATGAAAATTTTCTAGACTACATGTACAAAAAATGTTCATAATCGTAAGTCAAATTCTAAACATTGTTTTTGGCTATATTATAGTTCTTGGCAACTTCAAAAACAGTCTGGATTTTTATAATAATAAACCATGGGTTTTTTTAAATTGGAACTTAAAGAAACAAAATTAATGTGTTTGCCATTATTAGTTTAGCTTTTCTTAGTTCAAAATTTGTGACAAGAAGCAGTGAGATGAATGTGTTTCTATTTGCTCTCATACATCAAGCTGACGGAACTATTCTTGCCTGAGTAGTCTAAAATTATCCAGCTTTCAAACTATTAATAACAATATTTATTTTTTTTTAAAGCCAGCTGTAGTTACCATTCTAGCATTCACTCAATATATAGTAACCGTGCATTCTAATGCAACCCTATCTCCAAAAGAAACTAACTTGGACACTAACTGCATTTAAAAACAAACAAACAAACAAAAGACCCAACAAAAATAACTAGAAAAACAACAACAACAACAATAATTTTTAGGTGGTCATAACATTAAAGAGTCATAATTAAAAGGAATAATTAAAAATTAATCTCAGCATTTCTCCTTTTCTCTTGACTAGATCTGTGATCAGATGGAGAAAAAAAGTATGGGATTTTTAATAACAATAGTTCTGGGAAATTAAAATTTCCATTCTGTAAGAAATATTTCTTTATTTCTACTAGGATAAACTGTAACTCTGAATCTTTTTGCAGAAAGAGAAGTAGATAAATTATTTGAAACTTAAATTTCCATTGCCTAAACATCTTTTTAAGGATAAAAATCAACACTGTTGTATACCTGTATGCCACCTATTCTTCAGATTATGGCACTTAAGAGAAAAACACTCTGAGAATAATCCTTGATTTTACTTGTTTATGTGCATTTTTATACAGGGTCTTTTCAGATTCTTTTGGAACTGTTAAAGTTCATCCTACCAAGTCCTACTTTGATTATCCATCTTGTGGTTTATTGCTTCCTCTGCAATAAAAGCTAATGGCAAATGTCAGAAAAACAAGCTGATAGTTGAATTCAGATGCTTAAAAATGCTTTCTACATTTGTCTTGTAACAAAGAGCTTGGTTTTATTCCATGTCACAGCTACAGTGTTGGTCTGCTTCCACTAGCAGATACCTGGTTTTAACAACCTCCTCCCATGGTTTTGTCAGTGGCTCTCATATTCAGTGTTTTAGAAGGAGAAGAGTTTCATTTACTATAAAGCTTTGGATAGTACAGGGTATTTCCGTTCACAATAAAAATACAGTGAATTCAAACACATCTGAATATTGTATCCCCAAAGTGCTAGTAAGCATATTCTGTGAAGCTCTAACACAGCTAAGTAGTATTACAGTACATCCATGAAAGCAGTAAATTAAAAGACAAATCACTGTAATATTAAAGAGGTGTCATCAGTAACATCTCCACCATCTGTAGCAACTTTGTTTTTAAAGGAAAGGAGTTAGAACAGCTTATTTGGAGTTTTTAAGGTGATGTAAGAGTCACTAAAACACTTCAGTATAACATAATTCCTTATAGAAATGTCCAAGAAAACAGATATGACACTTTCCCTTGCCTCCAACTCTTTGTACCACAGGGACTTCCTCAGCCATTGTAGGATAGCATTTCTCCCCCTGTCTAAAGTATTCTGTTTGCTATACTACAGCTATTACTGGTGGTACGAGGATAAACTTACCTAAGATTTTCATTTTACTGTTTCTTCTCAGTTCTATGATCCTGATTCTATATATTTTCTTCCTCTGTTACACCATTCTGGAGCTTCAGTTCTAATTTTTTTTTCAGGTCATTTGATGGTATAATTTACCTGGGAGTACAGGTGGTCTGAAGTAATTTAGATAGATGTGACTGAATACTGTGCTCACTGCATACAAATAGGGTAAAGAAGGGGTTATGGCTTTGGATGCTTTTCCTTTTACAGTTCCTCTACTGCATCAGCATACAAATTACAGTTTACCTGCAGGCAACTGACTTGGCACTGTTTTATGGCATATGTTTATCTATAAACATGTGCAGTATATACCAAACGGTACAGTAAAGCAGCCTGCTAAGTCCAACCAATTTGCAAAGGATAATGATACCCTGTTTCCATTGTGGTTCTTCCACAGGCTTTGTCAGTGTGGCAAAGGAGCCATGCTGGTAGGATGGCTTTTGCAGAAGACTCCCATCCTGCTCTTCAACATTATGTTCTTGTACACATAAACACTTATCTGTAGGGACTGGACTGTAAGAATGACTGCCAGTGAATATTTCCTCTCAGGTGTTGGAACTACCTCTTTTCCTTCTGTTTCTCTCTAAAAAAATAATTTCCTTTTTTTTTTTTTTTACTGTATTGTTCTGGCTCTAGTTTTATTTTTTTCTTATTGTCACTTTTCTTACTGGGCACTTCTCTAGCATGTTTTTTCCACCAATATGACTGTTCCTTGTTGAAAATAACAGTCCCTTTGACCTCTGCATTAGTGTCATGTGGATTAAACAAAATCACTGAACTGTTTAACTTTTTGGATTCTAGCTTAAATGCTCTGGAGTGTGACCATTTTATTAACTAAACCCCTTAGTGTATTATTCTATTTACTTCTTTCACACACTGTTACTCACTACTGATGAAAGAGAAATATGTATACTTTTAATGTGAAATAAAAGCCTTCTGCCGTGAGGAATTTATCATTAAGTTCAACAGACAGTATGGGAAAGTGCAAGTAGATTTCTTTGGTTTTTGGTCAGTGATTTCACTGCAATTAACATTGCACCATGGGAACATAAACTTATCTACATGACACCTTATGTTGACATTATCTGTTTTAAATTTCTGATAGTTCTATTCTTCCATTCTTGGAAGCGTGAATATTAATGATAACAGAAGGACAGAGGAAGGCTTCAAATATTAAGCGAAACAGAACTAGTATTTTGGGCAACAAAATTATTGATATTTTAAGGTGTATATAAAGAAAGCCTAGACAGAGGCAATTCACATATTAATCTCCTAAAATTATCTATAATATAAAATTTCTGTCTCTGTATTCTAAGCAGAGAAGAACGAAAATCACCAAAAGTGAAGCAGGTTTAATTTTCTTAAGGAAAATTTATTTCTCTTTATACTCATGAGAAAGTGTCTCAAATGAAAGTTACATTCTACCTAGATTGGTAACTGGGACAGAATTAAGCTTGATTTTAATAGCCTTAAACCCATATATTTCATTAAGAATTAAATGTTTATTATTAATTTAACCTACCTATCCATGTCCACTCTTCCTTATCTTACAGAATCATAGAATAGTTTGGATTTGAAGGGACCTGTAAAGGTCAGGTTGTCCAACCCTCCTGCAATGAGCAGGGACATCATGAACTAGATCAGGTTGCTCAGAGCCCCATCCAATCTGATGTATCCACATTTGGTACTAAAGTTGTTTCTATGTAATGCTTATTTTCTCCCCAGATCCCTCTTAGTTCATTTGCTGGTAAAGGTAGCAGTCGTCCTCCTCTGCAGACTGAGCATCGCAACCTCCTTTCAGCTCATCTCAGGAGATCACCTCATCATTACCTTAATTGCTCTTGTAGCCCTCTTCTGCAAACAGCTGTGTCTGGTGAACATGCACATACTTTTTAAATACTAGCAGCAAGATTTATTACAGCTTTATATCTTTTTATTAGCACTAGGGCATATACAGAATAACAAAATATTCCTTAGCTATCCAAATTTAAAAGGACAGTGGAAATAGGAAGTATGGTTGCAGTGCAGTTACAACTGGGTAGAGAAGGCAGCTACCATTACAATATACAAGTGTCTAGCATTATTTGAGAGATATCTCTTTTTTATCATACTTGTAGAATCTTTGCTAATTCTTAATATCCTTTTTGTGATGTTTATTTATTCAGCTGGAGATGTAGCACTCCAACTAAGCTTGTTATCATTGCTTCAGGTACAGATAGGTATATCTTTGATGTTATAGAGAAAGAAAACCAGAAAGCCTTAATATTTGAATTCCTACTTCATCAATCTATTCAACTGATTAATGAATTCCCTTCCTTGACCAGTGCTTTTTGAGTTTTGAACTCCAAGCTTCAGAGACTCCATTTGAACACAATCAGCCGATGACTAGCCAGTTCAAAATGTTTCTCCATGAATAGCTCTTACATAAAGTCTACTACCACCTCATCTAAAATTGTCAGTACTTACCAAAATAAGTTAAAAAAGCCTCGTAGGTTAATTTCATTACAATTTTGGCTATCTCATTCGATAATATTTGGAATACAGTTATTACTACCATTTCATTTCTAATTGATAGCTAAGAATGCCAAGACTTTCACTATTACATAGTTTCAGTAGTATTTACCTCTCTAATATTTTTAAAATTTTTTTTTAATAGGTACAAATCTGATCATATCTAGATTATCCCTTTGACTTTATGGAGAAATCTCCAGCATTATACAGTTTATATATTTTATTTTCTTAAACAGGTTTTGACCCAAATGAATTTTACTGTAGTCCTTTTCTCATATCAGAAATAGTGTTAATAACACTAGCATATGTGGATAATCCAAGTCTTTATTTATTGATTTTTTCTACAGCTCGCACCCTTGCTATACTATCATGATTCTGTTATTTCAGAAAATTCTCCATTTTCTTGCCTTTGCTAATTCCTTTAGTGTGCAACTTCATAGTTATTCCTAAATGATCTCACCCATTTTGTCATTAAACCAGGCAAGGGTTTTTAATTAAATTCATCGTGTACCTAACTTTATTCACAGATAAGGTTTGCTTGTGTTTCTTGCTGTCATCACCATCTAGATGTTCTGTTTTCCACCTTTTTTTAAAAACAAATAAGAAAAAATATTTCTTCCTTTCCTCAAACTTTTTACACTGAGACACAAAGCTTTGTTCTCTAAATACTGTGCAGTTTCTATAAGGCACAAAAAGAAAGCAAAGTACAGATCTGAAGTACTAGAAATTACATCATCTAAAACACAAAAAGCACAAAAATAGATATTCTTATTCTCAAAAACAGAACTCCCATATAAACTGCCTTGCCTATATCTTTCTGGTCTCTAGGTGTGTGATTTCAGATGCCTTTTACTTAATCATGTGCTTGAGTAAGCCACAGAACACTTTAAATAAAACTAACTCTGCCATTATTATTCCAATAAAATAGTTTTCGTGAAGAAATTAGTGAGAGTCAGGCTTCTTTAACCTTCTATTCTAAGTATTAGACTTGCTTAAATACTTCTAAAATTGCTATTCAAAATGGCTGAATATATGTAAGCTGAACAGGACTGTGCTCTGAATGTAAAATAGAAGCCATCTGAGATCATTGGTACCTTCCTGTGACATTTCAAAAGGAATTTAATTATAGTACAGGAAGCTTCTATATCCAAAATTTGTCTTGGAGTTTTGTTTTTAGAGTTTTGTTGGTGCTTTTTAATTTCCTCTCATTTCACATATTCTTTTTATGACATTCTAAGTGCCAGAGAAACATTTCTTGTCTCTTCTTTAACACCTCTGTTAAAGATGTGAAGTATCTTGACTCATATTTATAGCAAAGTCCAATAGTAATTAAAATACATCACTTGCAGAACTTATTTATAGTATTCTATTAAGAGATTCTATACATAGTAAAGGGACTGTTCTCATAGAAACATTTCATTTTAGTTAGTTTTATCTTGAAGAAACACAATAATTTTGGCTGAAATGCTCCAAGAGAAGTTTCTAGTTTAGACTTCCACTTCACTCGGAGTGTTTGTTGCCTCTATGGTTAATTTTTTTTCTTAATGTCAGCTAAGTTTCTTCCAAGAATGAGAAATCAGGGCAATGTATTACTTGGTTCTAATTGAAAATAAACAATTATTTGTTTCTCTGTGAAATCTTATCTCACCTCACTGCTCCGGATCAGTCTTAAACTACTCAGTGAGTTATCCTGTGACTGACATCTGTCATTACAGTAAAAATCTGCAAGAGTCTGTCTCAGTTATACATCTTTGCAAAATCTGAACTTGCAGATGTTAAGTAGAGACCTACCTGGTCCTTAAAGTACCTGACACTGCATTGTCAAAAAAAAATTATCTGTCCTCCATCTTAGATTATTTTCTCTTCAATTATTGTGTCCACTGTTCTTCTGGATACAAAATATGATAGAAGGAATGCGAAATTATCTCAGTCCTGTTATTGCTGCTGTTTGGTCTTAGAAATACACAGCAAACCTATAAAAATATAGAAGAATTTGGAATGCTTAATTTTCAAGGAAAAAACTAATCAGGAGACTAGTAGGAGGACACAGGACTGGCTTAAAAGGGAGACAAGTACTGAAATTTAGCCATTCATGCCAGGACTGACAAGCAAATACGTAAGTCATTGTAAAGCAAATGTCTGACGGGGTCAAAGACCTTACGCTAGGCTAAAACACAAAATTGTAGCAGAATTAGGCTAGCGATAAGGTGTTTGGGACTATGGATGGACCAGCAAGTAAAGTATTGCTTTGGAGAACTGATCACTTCATATTCCTAAAGAACGTGGAATACACTGGAGAGTAATTGATAAACCTGTTTCAAGTATGATGCAACAGAATGTGGCGGGAAGACACACACAACTGGAGTGCAGTGATTGACACCTACCAACTCTTCAAAAGGGATAAGCAAAGAAGGAGAGGTGGTGGGGTGGCCCTCTATCTCAGCGACAGTTTTGAATGCCAGGAACTTAACAGTGTGCATGATGACATTGTTGAGGGTTTATGGATAAGAATCAAGGGGAAGACCAATAAGCCAGACATTGTGGTGGGAGTTTCTTATACACCCCCCAACCAGGATGTAGAGGCTGACGAAATATTCTATAAGCAGCTGGCAGAGGTCTCATGATCACTCACCCTTGTTCTTGTGGAAGACTTCAACTTCCCAGATGTTTGCTGGAAATATAACACAGCAGA